>JXTB01000034.1:468422-479338 GCA_002914805.1 Parasponia andersonii
AGCTCCCTATAATCAATGCAAAGCCTCATAGTCCCATCTTTCTTCTTTACAAACAAAACGGGAGCACCCCAAGGTGAAAAGCTTGGGCAAATAAAACCTTTGTCTAATAACTCTTATAACTGTACTTTCAGTTCCTTTAACTCTGCCGGAGCCATTCTATAAGGGGCTTTCGAAATAGGAGTTGTACCGGGCAATAAGTCAATAACAAACTCTATCTCTCTATCAGGTGGTAACTGAGACAAATCTTCAGGAAATAGATCTAGAAATTCACTAACTACCGGCACTTCTTCAGGCTTCACTTTTAACTCTTCTCTAGTATCCATTATGTTGGCCAAGTAACCCATGCATCCCTTTTCTAGTAACTTCCTTGCTTTTATTGAGGAGATTATTGGGATCATCGAGTTTCCACTAGTACCAACAAAAGTGAACTTCTCTGTACTTGGTGGCTGAAACACTACCCTCTTCAAATAGCAATCAATAGAAGCATGGTATTTTGATAACCAATCCATACCTAAGATAACCTCAAAATCTTGCATATCCAATACTATCAAATCTACACACAAATCTTTTCCAGCTATTTGGATTGGACATACCTTGAGAACTTGTTCAGAACATAAAACTTCGCCTGATGGAATGGTTACACAATATTTGAAATTCAAGTACTCTAGTGTTTTGGCCAATTTCCTCACAAATGCAAGTGATGCAAATGAATGTGTAGCCTCTGAATCTATTAATGCATGAATAGGAATACCAAAGATAAGAATCTCACCTGCTACAACAGATGGGTTCGCCTCGGCATCTTCTTTGGTCATTGTATACACACGAGCTGGGACTTTCTTCTGCTCATCTGTAGCATTCGGACAATTCTTTGCATAGTGTCCAGATTTTTCACACAAGAAGCAAGCACCAAAACCCATCAGTACATTCTCCACGATGAGTCTTCCCACATTTAGGACAAACAGTCCTCTGAGCAGTAGCTGATTGTGTCTGTTGGCCTGTTGCTTGGCGTTTCTGTGGGTCTTGTCTTTCTCTTTGATTCTGTTGCCACTTTCTTTTATTTCCACTAACCCCTGGTTGAGATCATCCTCCAAAGGTTGTATTTCTCCTTGCCATATTAATATTCCTGCGAATTTCCTGAGCTCTTATAACCCTTAGCTCGGCCTCTTCTGCTTCAAGAGCTTTGTCTGCAACCTCAGCATATGGCATATCTTTATGAGCAGATATTTAACATCCCTATAAATTTCTGCCTTGAGGCCTTGAAGGAACTGGTTTACTTTTAGCTCATTGGTACTCACCATGTGTGGAGCAAATCGGGATAACTCTTCAAATTTCTTTATGTAGTCACAAACAGACATACCTCCTTGTTTCAGATTAACAAACTCAGCAGCCTTCAACATCCTATGTGCATTGCTGAAATATTTTCTGTAGAATATTTCCTTAAACTGCTCCCAAGTAAGCCTGGTAGTGTCAGTGATGGACTTCATAGAATCCCACCAGTGTCTAGCATCCATCTGGAACATAAAAGTGGCACATGAAACTTTTTCCTCATCAGGGATTCTAATATAATCGAAGATACCCTCAATACTCCTAACCCCCTCTTCTGCCAGTAGTGGATCAGTTTCACCCTTGAAAGCTGGAGGCTTATTCTTTCTAAATCTCTCACAAGCGGGTTCATAATTTTCTTGTCTAACTATGGCCTGTGGTAGTGCTTGATCTCCACGCCTTTCCTCCCTTTCTATAAGCCTTTCTAACTGTCTTGCTTGTGTCTCAACCAACTCTGTCAACCTTCCTATAACAACATCCTTGTTAATCTCATTTTCAGTAGCACTTGTCTTATCATCCCTTCGCTCGCTAGTTTGACCGTTAGGCCTCGGCATGATTCCCTGTATAGTTTCCATTTCACTTACATCCATGTATAATAGCCAATAATAAAGACATAACATATGGCATCAAATTTAATGCTAACATAGGAATTAAAACTTACTGGTTGACTGAGCTTTTTGTCACATGATCATACCTATGTAGACAGTCTTCAGAAACGATTAAACTTCCGCTGATACCAACACTGTAACACCCCCTAGTTTAACCATATTGTCATATACAGTCAAACTATGAAGTATTATTCTTTCCTAAACATTATCTTTTGTTTTGATAAAAGGTGGGCAATTTTTTTTTTTTTTGAACTTTCTAGAACTTTAGGACAAAAGCAACTGCATGGCATTTCTTGTTAAAAGTGTCTTTACAAAATGTACACTCAAAAGAGGTTTTCATCAGTCGATTTTGCCATCAGCAGTAATATTTACATTACACCAAAATATCTCAAAATAAAAAATGTCGCCCACAGGTCAACCTCGTCTACATCTGTATGATCACGGCAACAAAAGGCAAGCCAGGCAACCAGCTAGTCAACACCAAAATGTGCCTCCTTATCTGCATCACAAGACTAAAATGAGCTAAAGCTCAGTAAGTAACAACTATGCATGCTTATATATGCTTAAAAATCTCGTAAAGTTTCCATTGTACCCTTTTCATTCTTAAACATATTAGTTCATGTATTTTCCTTAAAACGTATTCATAACTGGGCCCTTTAGAGCATTACTTGTCCCGTAAGTCGATAGGCCGTGATAACATTAGGCGGAATTCTGTCCAAGAGTAAAAATAAGGTGCGACCGTCGTGTGAAGTTTTTGAAAACTCCTTCCCTCATCAAAGGGGCATCCCATACCGCGCTTATCTTGTCCCGCTTCAACGAGACACATCATAACATCCGCAAATCCCGCTTCAACGGGAGAGTCTGTATCAACAGACTTACCTATCCAGCTCCGACAGACTAACAATTGCCATTAAAACTTAACTTATAAAATTGGTACAATGATACTCATTTTCAAATACTCTTATAATAAAAATCTCCATTTGCATGCAAAACATGCCATGCACATGCCATTTCATAACTTTCAGGAATAAGTAAGTTTCACATAAATACATCTTCCATATAGTTCTTGTGATGCAATTGTAAGTCTTTACTTACCTCGTGTCTTGAATAGGAATTGATAATAGAAAGAGTCAATATCCTCTAGAGATTAGTGTGCTAATCACCTGTCATAAATTACAATTATTCAAGATGCACATTTTACAAAAAGAATGCATTAAAATATTTGAACAATACCGAAATCAAAACTTTCACCAATTTAGGAAACTTAATCTTAAAATGACTCAAGAGTATATAAATCACTTAAGGTACTTGGTAGTCAATAACTAGCATTGAAAAACTATTCAAAAGTATTTAAAATATGAATGCTAGTTCATTAGCACAAAATGATCCAAAATGGCACATAATTTTGTAAAAACAAGTCCATTTGCTCCTAAATGGGCACCATTTCATTTTAAAAACATTTGTACAGCACCTCCCCTATTTTAGGGACATTCCCACATGATTAAAATCATGGTTTTAAACCTGCCATAACAATTAACAATCTAATTCCCACATATACACATCAAAGAGGATCATTTGGAATGGCATAAGCACACTTGAACTTTTTTTTCGGTTTAAACAAAATTTAAAACCACTTTTACACTTGTGTGCCATCATAACCAGCCATCAAATAAGTGTAATAACTAATATAATCTATAAAATATATACTATAAGTTTAAGAAATCAGATTACAAATATGGAAAACTTAATCTACCACACATGAGAACACTTAAATCCATAAATAGCAATCTTTAGGGCTTTAGATCTAACTCTAATCCTCCACTTAAATTCTATGTTTCAAGCAATATATAAGGTTCTTAGGACCATCATTCATCAAATAATAGCTTAGGTTTAAGAGCTGAAATAAAGGAAATTCATTACAAATTCAAAATCCTACTTAAACCTTACCTTGACTAGTTTGGGTCTTTGCTAGACTTCTTGTCTTCTATCTCTACCAAACTGATTTCCAAGACTTAGAAATAGATTTTTGAACTTAATAGGACCTGAAGAAACAAATATTTAAGTGAGAACAACCAGAGAATTGAAATTATAGCCAAAGACCTAGAAAGAAGAATTAGTAGAACTACCTTGACTAGTTTTGATCTATCTTGATTTCTAGAGCTCCAACTTGAGTTCTACCACTTGGAAACTCTTGGAGATGGTTAAAGGAAGTTGAGAGAAGTATAAAAAGGTATTGGAGAGGCTCAGGTCGTGGCTGGAGAGAAAGGGAAAGCAAATGACCAGATTTGGTCAAAAATCAATACTTAAAGGCTAAGAATGGCATAACTTAAATTCTAAGGGGTATTTTAGGAATTTTGCTCATTACCTTCCATGTGTCAAGCTCTAAAACATCCCTAGCATACTCACCACATTGCTGGTCAATCCTATACACCCAAGCGTAGACCAAAATGTTGAAACCTAGCTTAGAAAGTGAAATCTAGTCATACTTTGACTTATGATCCTATATGGCCAATCTTATTCTAATTTGGTGGAACCTAGCCCCATAACCAATCATTAAGCATACAAATAAGTCAATTACACTCAAATTAACAATGCAAACATAGTATTACGTTCATAATTATATTCTTTATTCTTTTAGCACACCGAGCTCTCTCTCTCTGAGGGTATTGAACATTTACACTGCATTGGGACACTTCGACAGTCATTAGTGTAATAACATGTATATAAATGCACATAACATAATGAATGAGTATGTTGCTATAAAACTAGTATTAAAGACTTTTAAATGCCTAATATCCAATTAGAACATATTTATTATTGGCTTAATATGCATGTGAGAATCTTGGGCACCACATTTAGTCTGTCTGCATTGGGTAAGTATGGTTTGCACAGGCATCCTTCCTGCATAGGTGGGCACGGCTTACCGACTGCCGGGACTGAGCATTGTTCTATGAGATTTATCAGGTTCATTACTTAGTCGGTCTGCATTGGGTAGGTATGGTTCACATTGGCCATGTGTTTCCTTCCCGCACAAGTGGGCACGGCCTACCGACTGCCGCGACTTTGTAATGTACTCAAGAGCCCTATAAAGAAATGTTTTCTAAGAAAAGTGTATCAAAATGAAAAGTTATGAAAGAAAGAGTACAATGGGAATTTTAATAAAGTTTATGCATGAAACATGTTCACAAGCATGCATGATCTTTACTTACTGAGCATTAGCTCATTTAGTTCCTGTGATGCAGGTGAGGACATTTTTGATGTATAAAGTTACTAGTTGGCTAGCACGCTTTCTTGTCGCCATGATCATACCGATGTAGACGAGCTTGACTTGTGGGCGATGTCTTATTTGTATTTTGTTATTCTAATGTGTTGTAAATATTACTACTGATGGCAAGATAAACAGATATGGAGTTTATAGTTGTATATTTTATAAAGATACTTTCAAAAAGTAATACCACGTAGTTTCTTTTGTTTTAGAGCTCGAAAAGTTTAAATTTGGCCCACCTTTTTATAAAAACTAAAAATATGGGTTATAAAAGAGTAATGCTTCCTAATTTGACCTACATAGTCATATAGTTAAGCTAAGGGAGCGTGACAAAATGGGTTTATAGAGTGAAGTACAAAGCTGATGGCATTCTTGATAATTACGGAGCCCGACTTGTTGCTAAAGAATTTTAGCAAACAGCAGGGGTTGCTTTCTTTGAAACTTTCGGTCCAGTCATCAAGCCTTCTACAGTTAGAGTAGTTTTTACATTGGCAGTGACTTATAGCTGGGATATTCAACAAATTGATGTGAATAATGCCTTTCTCAATAATGAGTTGCAAGAAACCGTGTATATGTTTCAACAAATTGATGTGAATAATGCCTTTCTCAATGGAGGAATAACAAGCTGCTTACAGGTGATGATACCTCTCAAATTGCAAAATCAGTTCAAGATCTTAATAGTCAATTTGCCTTAAAAACTTTAAAATCTGTGAACCGGTCTTTACTTGACTCAACATAAATATGTTCAAGATCTCTTGGTTAGAACTGGAATGGCTCAGGCTATAGTGAGTCCAAGTCCTATGAGTACCGGTCTGAAATTTTCTGTGTCTGACAACAAGAAGTTTGATAATCCTTTGTATAGAAGTGTCATTGGAGCTCTTCAGTATCTTACAACGACTCGACCATAAATAGTCTTTATATTAAATAAACTAGTCAATTTGCACAAGCTCCTACCATTGCTCATTGGTCAGCTTGCAAAAGGGTACTTAGATACTTGAGAGGCACATCACATCTTAGTCTTCATTTCATACTTGTTTGTAGGTTTAATTTGGCGTGATACACAGACTCAGATTGGGCTAGAAACCTTGATGGCAGAAGATCTACCAGTGATCACTGTGTTTTCTCAAGTGAAAACTTGATTTACTGGAGTTCTAAGAAGAAGCTGGTTGCCACAGAGCATTAGCAGCGGCTGCAACAGAAGTACTTCGGTTACAGTCACTCTTTAAAGAGTTAGCAATCTCTGTTGAATAACTTCCAATTATTTGGTGTGACAACATAGGAGCCAGTTCACTTGCATCTAATGCTGTATTCCATGCTAGAACAAAGCACATTGAGATTGATGCTCATTTTGTTCGAAATAGAATAGCAGCAAAGGAACTTGAAGTTAGATATGTTTCTAAAAGATTTGCAAATAGCTGATGTTTTTACGAAGGCACTGTCAATTTCCAGATTTTGTTTTCTCAGAGACAAGCTTAACTTGAACACTCCTCAGCTAAGCTGGAGGGAGCACGTTAAAGAGTTAGCTAATGAAGATTAGTGACGTGGCTTAGGCTGTTAGAAAAGTTATTATTTTGTTAATCCTTGTAACTAATTTTAGTCAATGACAGCAAGGCCTCTTTAGCCTCTTGTATTAAGTGTATATATTAAAGTTAATGAAGATTGTGTTTCAGTTGAGCACAATTACAATTTCTCAAAATATCTCCTCTAATTTGATTCGCAATAATACCAAGGACACTTATTTTTTGTATTAAAAACAAAATATTGCACCAGTCGACTGACTTAATCTAACTAACATCTTATTTCAAAAATGGGATCATACTATTCATAGTATTTGGCTTCTCATCATGCAAAACATTTGGCACCAAAAAGTCGTGTGGTCCGCTCGGACCTCCCACAACAACATGAATAACGTTTGGTATTTCATACGATTCTGTTGCGCACTAACCGTGATAACCAAATCCACGTCAAAATGGGAATTATTAAAGGAAGAGATCATTAAAGGGCGAAGATTAATGGGGAAGACTGTATAGTTAGTTTTCCTTTTTCCTTTTTATTTTTTTTATCTTTTTCTAGTATAGTAGTCATTTTATACGGCTATTTGGTACATTTCAGCCAACTTCATATATGTATGAAATAAAAGATGTACGAGCAACTACTACAAAAATATTGCAAATACAAGGTGGCATCCTAATCTAGCTGATTCAGTTTTTACGACTTTTCAGAGTCCATGTTTGAATATCCCTTTACATAGGCCATTAGATTCCAATGTGTTATTAGATATCCATATACTCTCTCTCTCTCTCTCTCTCTCTCTCTCTCTCTCTCTCTATAAATATATATATATATATATATCTAGACTGCATTTTGAAAATTTAATTGAAACTTTGTAGACTGCCGACAGTTGAATCACTGACAACCAAGCAATTTTAATGTACAAACCAAAGAACACATTCAAACATTATATTAATTCAATCATGTATTAGTGTCAACAATGTCATTCAGGTATAGAAGTATATGTCTTTATTATCTTTTTCCACAATGGTTTAAACCTTAATTACAATTATACATGTATCTACGCATACAACTAATCAGATTCTCAAAAGCTGAACTATGGATAAAAAATTCTTTAAACAAATAATGAAGATGGAAATGTAATTTTCTTATACATAGCTAGCTCAACATGCATGTATAATGTATTAAAGCGATAGCCACTACAGATTCATGGTATAAGAGTTCTCTTTTGTCACCACCTCTCGTAACACAAGGCAAATTGCCCAAAACAATTTGGACTTTTCGTGCTACCAAAGGTCAAGTAGCTGAAATTTTTTATCAAGAAGCAAATTAAAAGGCCACAACCCAAAACACAAGTACGATACCTGGAAAACTACTTGGAAAGAACGATATTAGTTTCTCTAATGAATTTTTATACGTATATACGCTCCACGCCATGTAAAAGTATAAACAAAAAAAATACAAAAAACAAGATAAGAAATAAATAAAACACACATATATAAACATAGTAGTCTAAAGTATATACGTTAGACTTAATTATAGGACTGTAAAACTAAATACAATCCAAAATCTACCATATCAAATCATCAAAAATTGATTATTGAGGAGTGTAAAAACAAATATTTAGATATGAACAAGAGGATTAGTAGTCAAATCTTTTAGAATACTCAATGGAAATCGAAGAGAAGAGAAGTAAACATTATAGAATGATTTGATTTGGGGACCATAACTGTGTAGCTATTCATTCTTATATGTAGCTAGTTATATATATATATATATATCAACTATAATCCGATTAATCATGATTTGGTTAGATTAGGTCTCCGTATGTTACAAAACATATGCTTATGATAGATGTCTCTAAAGCTTACTGAATTTAGATAACTAATTTGTCTTATTAATTTAAATAGCCCATATAATGTATAATTGTAATTAAATAATATACACACTAATTTAACTATATAATGTATAATTGTAATTAAATAATATACACACTAATTTAACTATGTATAGTGTATGTATACGCGATCAACAACGTCGACCTTGATATATTTCTAGAAAGAAAAAGTACATGTGCTGCTTACGCGACTTTAAAACGCGGACATACACAGAGATATGACACACTTGTCCAAGATCGATCTTCAATTATTGTGTCTTAAGTCAAAATATATTTGCTCATATTTTCCATATAGCTCTGGTTGTGTGACGTAAGCATATATGCAAATGCTTATGCTTGTTGGTGGGTATTATGGTGGCAAGATCTTCCATGCATATGCGTGTTGGTGTATATCAATGTTTAGCACACAGGCAATGGATTCCACGTGTAATCCCATTTCGAAACTATACCTTATGTTCATTTATATATATAAATGCATATATTGATCCATTCATTAGTAGAAATGCTAGTCCTTTTTGGGCTAATTGACTCGCATATGCTGCCATAGCTGAATTAATTGCTTATGTAATTATTATTTATACCGTAAAAGCAACAAACAATAAGTCGGGAATAAAAAAGATTGAAAGTGGACAAAGATTAGGAGATCGGCTCTTGACCGAAAAAAATGGAGAAAAAATGGGAAAAAAGATGCTCTTTTGTATATTAATTAACCATTCCTTTTCAATTATTGAGGCTCTATATAGAACCACTACCTATTAATGTTAGTTGCGGAAAAAAGATTTAAGGGGCCCTATAAATAAATATTAAAAAAATAAGTCCGTATATTGCTAGTAACAAAAAAATAATTAGTATTAAAAATTGCATCCTCTAATAAATAATATTATAATATTGAGAGTATATAATATAAAAGCATAAGAACACTAATGCTAAACCAAAAGAATTTATGTGAGAAAATTTCCTCTTCTTTCTTTCACATTTCTTTTTTTTTTTTTTTGTTCATCTTTCAAATGAAATTGAGAAGGCTATTTATAAGCCAATACAATCAATCTTAATCATACACTTAATTGTCACTTGTATGACATCCATCCAAGAACGCCTAATATACTAATTGAAAATTTTTACCTAACTTTCAATAGTTTATACATCATACATAATGTAAAAGAAATAATTATTAAAATAATTTAATTGATATACAAATAATAAATATTTTATAACACTCCTCCTTGGATGTCCATTATACAAGAAAATGTCTCGTTAAAACCTTACTAAAAAAAAAACCGTGTGGGAAAAATCCAAGTTAAGGAAAAATAGTATACAATTCTTTTTTTTATTACGCTCTGAAGAGTGCCTTATTAAAATCCTTACTAGGGAAACCTAGTGAGACAAAACCTTGGCTAAGGAAAAAAGATTCCATGCGTAATAATCTCTTCCTTATGACTAATTTACTTGAAATTCACTGAAGATCTTTGAGTTGGCATGTTCCAATTTTATACACCAATATCTTGAATATTGTGGTAGAGAATGATTTGGTGAATAGATCAGCCAAATTATCACTCAAGCAAATTTGTTGAATATTTATATCATTTTTCCTCTGAAGTTCATGTGTGAAGAACAATTTAGGTGATATATACTTAAATTGAGCAATGCATGCAGCATTATCCTTGTATATCACAATTGGAATTGGTCTGATTGAAGTTAATTTGTATGTTTCTTGAATATGTTGAATCATGGATCTCAACCACACTCATTTTAGGCTTGCCTCATGAAGTGCAATTATTTCAGAATGATTCGAGGAGGTAGCAGAAATCATTTGTTTTATAGAACACCTGGATATAGCTGTGTCACCATTAATAAATACATAATCTATTTGAGATCGAGGTTTATGTGGGTCAGACAAGTATCCCACATCGGCAAAACCAATTATTATGATCTGGATTTATTAGAATAAAATAAACCTATGTTAGTCGTTCCACAGAGATAACAAAATATTTGTTTAACTCCTTTTCAGTGTCTTTGAGTTGGATCAGAACTATATCTTGCTAATAAATTAATAGAAAAAAATATATCAGGCTAAGTATAATTAGCAAGATACATAAGAGCTCTAATTGCATTTAGATAAGGTACTTCAAGACCAAGAATTTCTTCCTTACCTTTTCGAGGATAAAAAGGATCCTTATTTATATCAAGCGTTCTGACAACCATTGGGGTATTCAATGTGTAACATCCAACTCCTCACATAATTAAGAGAGCCAATAATAAACATGTTCTAATTGCATATTAGGCATCTAGAAGTCATTAATACTAGTTTCAT
>JXTB01000034.1:489841-581695 GCA_002914805.1 Parasponia andersonii
CATAATTATAGGATTATCTTCCAAAAGTAACGCCTTGTAAATAAGAAGTTAATAAATTTCCACTAGTAGTAGGAGGATAAAGAGGGCGTTACACAATGGGTGAGCTTTGTCTATATAAAATCTTTTAAGGACTTTTTCTGTATAAAACGACTGATGTACAAGTATACCATTTGGTAAATACTCGATCTGGAGACCAAGACAAAATTTTGTTTTTCTTAGGTCTTTCATTTCAAATTCTTTCTTTAAATACTCTATTGCCTCATTAATCTCTTCAGGAGTCCCGATGATATTCAAATCATCAACATATACTACAATGATAGCAAATCCGATTCCTGAGCTTTTAATAAAGACGCATTGACAGATAGAAATATTCACATATTCTTTATTCAAAAGATATTCACTAAGACAATTATACCACATGCATCCAGATTGCTTTAATCTATATAAAGACTTTTATAATTTTATTGAACACATTTCCTATGGTATCATATTAAGTACTTCAGGTACTTTAAATCTGTCAAAAATTTTTATATAAACATTACTATCAAGTGACCCATATAAATATGCTATTATAACATCCATTAGATGCATTTCAAGTCCTTCAGAGGCTACTAGACTAATTAAGTATCGTAATATTATTGTATTTACCACAGGAGAATATGTCTCCTCAAAATTTATTCCTGGTCTTTGTGAGAAACATTGTGCCACAAGTTATGGTTTGTATCATGATCTCATTTTTCTCATTACATTTTCATACAAAGACTCATTTATACTTTACTAAATTCACACCTTTAGTTCAAACACTTTTCTTTTCCTAAGAGATTTTAGTTCTTTCTAGATTGTGTCTTTCCATTTTGGCCAATTATTTTTACGTCGAAATTTTTTGACAGATTTTGGTTCAAGATCCCCGCTTTCATTTGTTATATCAGTAGCTACTTGTTCACAACAATTTTATCACAATTCTATTCCTTTCTTGAGCTGACACAACTTACTGAGATCTCTTTATTTTCAATATCATCATGTACCTGAACCTCTTATAGAGTTATTTGTTTAGTTATGCCAACTGCATGTTTTGGCAATGTAGTTATTTTATCACGAATACTATCATCTTCAGAATGACAAATTTTTGTAATATATCCACTTTTCTTCTTAGAGATTTTATCTTTAGAGTCAATTAGTTTACCACGCTTCATATGTGTCTTAGACTTATATACTATTATTCCTAAAGATTATCCTGCAGGAATATCAATCTTAGCTAGAGCATTTATAGTTGGTATATGAGATCTAGTCACTCTCTTTGTATCGGTAAATGCATTAAGTAATTGATGTGCAATATTTTGTAAATGTATAATTTTCTGAACTTCTAGTTCACATTGATTAGTATGATAATCAAAATAAGATAATGATGATGCATCCTAAGAAATTTCAAGTTGTTTTTCTAGTTGTTATTTTTCTCTCCCTAATAATGGGAATATGGTTTTATCAAATTGACAATCGGCAAATCGTTCCTTAAAAACATCACCCATTAGAGGATTAAGATATTTGATGATAGAAGGAGACTTAAAACCAATATAAATTCCCAACCTTCTTTTAGGGCCCATCTTGGTGTATTGTGGTAGAGTAATTGGTACATATACTGCACAATCAAAAACTCGCAGATAGGAAATATTTAGTTCTTAACCAAAATTAAGTTGTAGTGGGAAGTATTTTTGATAGCCTGTGGGTCTAATACGAATAAAAGCTGTAGTATGTAATACAACATGCCCCCGAGTAGAAATAGGTAACTTTGTTCATATTAATAAACGTTTAGCAATTAATTGAATGTATTTAATAAATTATTTAGCTAAACCATTATGTGTGTATGTGTAGGTAACAGGGTGCTTCACATTAATTCCAATTAACATATAATAATCATTGAAAGCTTAAGATGTAAACTCACCAGCATTATCAAGATGAATAGTCTTTATTGTATAGTTCGAAAATTGTACTCTTAAATGAATTAATTGAGCAAAAAGCCTCATAAATGTAATATTACGAGTAGATAATAAACAAATATGTGACCAACGTGTTGAAGCATCTATTTACAACATAAAGTATCTAAATAGTCCACATGCTAGATGAATAGGACCACATATATCTCCTTGAATTTCTTCTAAAAATGTAGGAGACTCAACTGGAACTTTCATTAAAGATAGCTTAATAATTAATTTACCTTGAGAACAAGCCCTACAAAAAAATTCATTGGACAAAAGAATCTTCTTGTTCTTTAATGGATGTCCATGTGAGTTTTTAATAATTCTTTGCATCATAATTGACTCAAGATGCCCTAGACGGTCATGCCGAAGAGAGAAAACTTTAGGATTATAATCCTTTTTAGTCATCACATTATGTGATTCAATTGTACTTATCAATGTGTAATACAACTCGAGGGAAAAGGCATATAACTCTTCTAGTATTTGCTTCTGGTCTAAGATAATAGAAGTAATGTAGAGACACTCTATATTATTTTTATTTGTAGTCTCAATATGATACCCATTACAATATATATCTTTAATAATTGATATTTATCTATTATTTGTAGTCTCAAGATTATAACAGCTAGAAGCTCGTGCTGATAATGTGTTATAAATAATATTGAGAGTATAAAATATAAAAGCATAAGAATACAAATGCTAAACTAAAGAAATTGATGTGAAAAAATCTCTTCTCTCCTTTCTTTCATACTTCTCTTATTTCTTTTCTTTTATTCATCTTTCAAGTGAAATTGAGAAGCCATTTTATTGGCCAACATAATCAATTTTAGCCATTCACTTAATTACTACTTTACGAGTATTTTGAGGGAGTTTGTTAAGATTGTATAGTTGGCAATCCAGGCTTTGTGGCGAGCCGTAAGCATGTGACTAAGCACTCCAGTTTTATCAAAAGGATGTGTCAAAGTAATAATATAAGGTGTTATAAAATATTTACTATTTGTATGTCCATTAAATTATTTCGTTTACATCATGTGTGATGTAAAAATTGTCTAACTTTATAGTGTAAAATGTGTCTAATCCTATAGTAAAATATAACATTTTAATTTTTAAGACCGTTATTATTATTACTTAGGGACATCAATTTCACAGAACAAGATGGTGCACTAGCCCGAATGGGATGGATTTTCACAGTATAAAATGATATGAGGCATAGGTCAGATATTCCCCGTTTGATATTTAGAAAAGTGGGACGGGCTTGAGATTGAATTCCCTGCCCCGATTATATATCGTTTAATTTATATTTTTTTATGCAATAACAATTCAACTATTTTTTTTAAAAAAAAAAAATCTAATAATATATAATCATACACTAATATTGTTTGAGTTTAAGTATATGAGATTATGTTATCTTTTTTAATGAATGATATGTTATGCAATTTTAGTATTAAATATATTACATTTGACAACTCTTAATATATTTGAATTTATTTTTTTAGTTATTTAGGTCTTTTATTATAATTCTAATAGATTTGAGCTAAAATTGGAGTTTTCAATGAAGTTAACTTTAATTTAGATTTTTTTCTGATGTATTTAGACTAACATAAATTATTGAATTAATTCAAGATGACGATTCCAAATGGGATCCGATGGGAATTCTCTGAAATTATCTCACAATAAATTAAATGGCAAATGATACAAGGATAATATAGTAAAATAATAATGGGTAAGGAGATGGTAGACATAAAACTAGTCCCACCCAACCCAATTGACGTCCCTAGTATTTATACTCTCCTTTCTTTTTAGATAAAATAAACCTGCTAATAAAAAAGCAAATATTTTATAATAACAAATTCTCATAAAAGAACTCTAACTATATTAATAATCTCATTCTTCACCCCTAAAATAAATCTAAGTAAATTATGTAAGTTACTGTCATGACTCAAAACCCGGGCCAATGGCAGAAGGAGAATTTCGCTATGACGAGAAATTCCTCGATTTATTTGAAAAGCGTCTTAAAAGTTTCAGTTTTATAAAAATAGTCCATTAAAATAAAATATTTACAATTTTATCCTGTGAACATCTTCCATAGTTCATATACACAATTAAACATAGATCGAATAGTAATTAAAAAAATAATAATTCAAAATAGAGTTTAAGCATCATCATCGCATCATCATTATCCACAACACAAGTCAAATACCAGAATAGCATACATAAGTTCATAGCAAAATCAAAATCCAAATAATACAAACATCACAACAACAAGCTTTTAGCATTACCAAGATAATGAACTATAATCACAAGCAGTCTTTTAATCCTTTTGATCACCAAGGTCGCATTGAATACCACCTTAGGAAATAAGATAAGGGGTGAGCATGAAATATCCAGTAAGAAAATAGTTACCTTGATTGAAAATATTTTAGTGATGGAAAGTTCCTGCATAGTTATTTTAAATACAAAACAAACATATAGACAATCCAAACCAGCAATCTATATATATATATATATATATATATATATATATATATATATATATATATATATATATATATAAAGTAGTATAATCAAAACCATTCAATTCATATACACATGATACAAATCAACCCATACCCATGAACTCTCATCCTCTCATCTATAGAAACCTAGGAAGATGATACTAAGTATACCTAATAGTCTGCCTGACATCTAAACCCATACCTGGAAAGGACACCCATGTGTCACTTACCAAAATTGGATGAGCAACCAAATTGCCTACACCTACCAAATAAGGAGATGATTAGAAAAAACAAACTTCATGTTGGTTCATAGATTCTATACTAATGGTGGGGTACGCAGTGCCATACTGTAAACCTACGATACTAACATAGTACTTATGTATAATCTTATGATATGTATAATATAGAATTGAAGTGTGAAAACTATCGTGCACTGATTTTTCAATAAAATAAGTATATTAGGTTTTATAGAAAAATACACAGCATAACGAGCCTACATTTAATATACCCAAAAATAACCTACACTTGGAAAATTTTTAGAGTAATACTATATAAATAATATAATCAAATCTTATCACAAATATTCAAATAGTTCTAAAATCATATTTTGGAGAACATAAGTTTTATTCAAGAACGACATAAAATAGAGGTAACTGAATCCCTATCTTACTAGAGTAGCAATACCATACTATTGGATCTTCAAGGTGTCATTGGATGATCGCTTAGAGCGTCAGGAACCAATTCTATACCCTCAATCATTCTCTTGCAAAAAACTAATTTCTTAATAGAGTCTCAAATCCTCAAACGGACCTCTTCACTCAATTCCAAGCAACCCAAATAGTTATGTAAGATATATAACGCATCTGATTCAGTCCAGGCTGAAATTGGACCAGTGGCATGTAAAATAAGACAAATCTTAGCTGTCCAATTTTACTTTTCGTGCCAGTAACCAAATATAGTCGATATTTATATATCAATCTTCTCTATTTTCCGAGTATATTCAAAAAATGATACAAAAAGTATAATCCAACGGACGGATCAAAAAGTCAAACTTAAGCTCAAAATATCCAAAAATAACAACTTTTAAATCGAGCAAAATAGAATCATAAAATATATACCTAAAGCTTGTTCTCGATAAGATGAATCCAGTGAGTCCAAGAACACAAGCTGAAGAAGCCTGAAATGACATTGAAAATTCAAAACTCCCTCAGCAACCTATCTCTTCTCCAGCAACAGCGAGCATCTTTGACAACTCCTAGAGGTCCGCGATGGCCCTAGGGTAGTGCAGGGAGGCCTCACTAGCAGTCCCTGTGACTGGACAGCGGCCCGACGAGCTTCGGCTCTTTTGGGTGGCATTCGACTGAGAGTGAGCGAGAGACGAGAGAGATAGAGAGATCAAGCCAGAAAGAGAGAAAAAAGGGAGAGACTAGAGGAGGTTCACCTGACCTATTATGAGACGGTGCAATTTTTCAAAAATTTCACAATGGTCTCCCACTTTTCAAAATTCTTTCAATTTTATCCTCAAAAATTGCATTTTAATCCCTATTTCTAAAGAAATTTTGCAATTAATTCCCTCTATTATTTAATCTAAAAATTGGTAAAATTTCCAATTTACCATCGAAAATTTTGGGTTTTTATATTTACGTCATAAACACATGGTCAACCACAACATTAGAAAAAAAAAAAAAAAGCAAAATTAATAAGCAAAATATATTCAATAATAGGCTGCATTCTTAATGAGACATTGAACGATTACCAATTCATCCAAATCTATAGATGAGAGATTTTAAGTCGAGAAACTTCAATTCTTGCAAAAACACCATCCGCCATCCGAGTTTCCTTCCAGAAGATTTGGTGACAAGTTTTCCATAAAAGTCAATATACAACAATGCTTTTTATTCCAGATTCAGAACTAAAACTATATAGAAAGTGGGACAAAATGGTCATAGAGATCAATTTCTACCTTCACACAAGAGAAAGTATTGTTAAAACACAATAAAATTAAAATAGAGAATCCTACCAGAGATAAAGATCCTAAGGAGGATCTCCATCCGGTAGAGTAGTATACACGAGATATATATCGAAGTTATAAAGAAGAAGGAAGCTTCAACCGCTTTTTTTTTTTAATATGATTTAAAACTAAAGAGAGCTAGTACTACTCTCCTTTAATCCCTATATACTTATTAAAATTCTAATGATACTAGGGTTATGAAATTGTGATTAATTAGCATGTTGTTTGTTTCTAGGGTGTCCCTACTTCTTGTTATAATTCCATGAAATTAGTGTCTACGAGAGACTAACAAAATATTTATACAAATTTATAAGAACCAAAACAAGGCTTCTTTCTCAAACTTGTAACTTTTTTTTTTTCTAAGAAAGCTTCCTAGTCTTATTGTTCTATTAATTCTCCGACTTCTTTGTGTGGGTTTAGTTTTAGACCTAGAACAATACTAACGAATATCGATCTCTGCAGAAAATCTATCATCATATCTTTTAGAAGTGCAAACTCCGATACTAGAGAGTGTTTTTCAAAGATTCAAATGGTAAATGGTGTTTTTTAAAGACTATAGGTATATATCGCCTTAAAATCTCCAATCTATAAAATCTGATACATTGACAGTCATTTAAGATCTCAGCGATGGCATAGTCTGCTATTGAATATCCTTTGCTTATTTTCTTTTTTCTCTCGTGCCGTGGTTAACCATCTGCTAGCGATGAAGCTTCATACGATTCACTAGGTTTGTTTTAAGAATGAAGAATGAGCTTATTGGTTGGAGAAGTCTCTTCTTTCATTTAAATTTATTATTATAAAAGTTTCTACTATTTAAATAACGGGTTTGTTGATATAAAATAGTGAAAAAAATATAAAAAATAAGATGTCTTGAATAGTTTATAGAATTAACTATGTACTGTTCTTATGTATAATTAAGTTAGTTGTGCTGGATATATTTCTCTCTAATAGGTTTCACAACAATCTCTCCTAAGAATTCTCCTGAAGCTAGAGATCAGATGAGAAAATTATACCCCACTTCGAGTGGCCTTTTCCTGAGTTTAACTCATCTATAAGCAAGCAATGATTGAGGCTACGAAAAATGAATGTACCTACCATGCTAAATTTCTTATTAGTTAGATTACATGATTAAAGATACAAATAAATTAATCAATATTCTCTGCACTATATAGCCAGTAATTCCGTTTCAAACTAAATTAATATAAGATTTCACTTTTGAGGTGCTGCTCTTGAAGTTGGTGTAGCCTTTGGTTTTATTCTTAACTGAGGGAGGTTTATTCGGCATTATATGTGGCTCTCGAGGCACCACACTTTGAGTTGAACTCTTATTTTGGAGGCTTTTCCAAAGCAAATTAATCATCTTTACGCGGCCATATAATTCTCGTATGCTATTAGGACACTTAATTATATTAATGTTACAGGTGCCTATTTTTCTCAGCTCTCCATCAGTGAATATTCTATATACATACTTCACTTTTCAGAAAAAATTAATTTTGTTATGTTCGATTCCATACTTTGCTTTCAATTTAAAGTTGGCATCAGTCAATTTATATTCTCTCTCTTTTTATCTTTTTGTTTTCCTTTTTGAGTAGGGTCTCCTTCAAGTTTGTTGTTTAATTAAGGTTGAAAGGTGATAAAATTAGTCAAATGATAATTGACTGACCCAATCGTAACTGGGGTAGGCATTATATCGACCTCCCATCTTCATTCTGGGGTACTTTCTTTCTTTCTTTAATTTATTTTTCTTAAATAATTTTTTTAAGCTTGAAATTGATGAAAGAATAACATGGTCATATTCCTATAGGCCAGAACTTGTACTTGTAATATAGAAAAACTCTAAAGACATAATTTTCGAAACCAAGAATTTATGTGGAAAAATGAAAGTGTATCATAACTACTATAGTCAGGTAATAGGTCATTTGAGAATCAAAGCTTGCTTTATATTTAATTTGTAATGCGAAAACGTTGCAACCGTAGTGCTCCACAATAATAAATTGTTGTGGGATCTTAAATTTATAATTAGTCAATGCTAAAAAAGAAAAGTCAACAACTGAGATAAATGTTAGGTCGTATATGTGCTTTTTTTATCAATGTGCAATCTTCTCCAGAAGAATAATGTGCGACTATCAAAAAAAAAAAAAAAAAAAAACTAGATCATTCTTCTCCACATGAGTAAATCTGTGAGAAAATGAAACAAGCTTATGCGAAGAAAACAAGCAATTCATTTATTAGTTATTACCCAATTTTGTATTATTACTCAAAATTATATTTTCAAATTGTGTTCTCTTTCGTTATCACAATTGGGAAACAATACATCACTCTCATCTATATAAAAAGAGCTCGGTCTTATTATCAATCATGATAGAATAATCTCACAATCACTTCACTATACATTCTTTGTAATTCTCTTTTTGTTCTCGTCTTGAGACATAGAGAAACTCTTGTAATTCTTCAAAAAATAGTGAAGAACAGTAGACGTAGACTCATCTTTTTTGGGGCTGAACCACTATAAAATTCTTGTCTCTTTATTTGCTTTGTTTTATCAATCATTTTCACACACAAACTCTATCTCATAAATCTCTAAATTTATTGTTGATAAAACCTCTGTCAATAATTGGCGCTAGAATGAGAGTTATTCTAGCAGAAAGTTTGTCGTTCTCGTCCATTTAACAATGGCAAACACCAGGAATACCACTAGAAATGCTGGAGTCATCCAACATCAATCCCAAAAGACAACTACTGCATAGGTTGATCCCGCACATGATTAACCTACCATGATTGCACTAGAAATTAATGATTCTCTAGGGATTTCTAGGGCGACTTGCTAAAGGACAGATGGTGACTCCACTACAACACGAATGTCCTTGAGATCGTCCTGCTTGATGACATAAAAGAGGAATCCAAATCCAAGAGGCAAGAAATCACGACCAACACAGAATCCAGCAAGAGTACCATGCAGATTGCACCTCTAAGAGAAAAGGCAGAGTCATGGACTTGCCCCAAGAATCTGGCACTGACAATTCAAGCATAGATTATGATCTTGGACAACCATCTCAGAGAATTACCACCAACTGTGATCTTCTAATCAATGAGCAAAATCGTCATGAGTGATCCATATTGCATCATAACGACCGAAGTCAATCTCATCATATTATTTTGGTGGAATCTTCACAAAGCTCTCAATAGATTCTGCCTGATCAATCTGCCTTACGTTGTGACAACAACGACCAAAGGCCACTCTTGCCACTAGTAAGAGATAATGTCTTTCCTCCAAATATCGATGTTCATAATTTAAGGATTGCATTAGATGCACTTGCTGGTTAGGATAATGAGCTCGTTGATGGATATCGTCAATCGCTCTTCAATGAGGAAGTTCAAGTTGTTGCATTACCTACGGGATTCAAACTTCCCACCATAAATACTTTTGATGGGAAAACTGATCTGTAAGACCATATGGATCACTTCAGCAACTCGATGGAGCTCCATCAAGTCAATGACCTCGCACATTACAGATGCTTTGCTATAACTCTCATAGGTGTAGTAGAAAAGTGGTTTCGAGGACTTCAGCTGGTTTAATCTCGTCTTGGTATTAACTTTGGACTACATTCTTGAGACAATTCAAAACTAGAAAGAACTTTATTGTTCCCCTCATCAGTCTATCTGCTATTCGATAAGGTCTAGAGGAGACTCTACGATCTTCCCTCAATTGCTTCAACTTAAAGTTGGCAAAAGTCAATAACCCGCCTAAACGGGAAGTCCTAACTCTAATGATGGCCGAGGTGTGACCAGAGACTAAACTCTAAGAGGAGTTGTTAGAGCAAAAATGTAGGACTCTTGAAGACTTCTATCGAAGAGTTGGTCGACATCTAATAGTAGAATCTTCACGTGAGAATCTTCATAAGATGAAGAAGGAAGGGGGAAGAGACGCAACCAAAGATGCAACCACAGCCAATAGTAATAATAACAAGAAGTCAAAAAAGAGGAAAAATGAGCAACCGGCTGAAAAGCAGCACGAACCAAAGAAGCAAGAGATTTCAAGGGCTCCCATATGATTCAATAACTATACTAAGCTGAGTGCACCTACAGATCATATTTATGTGGTCATTAATCAATAAGAGTGATATTATCAATCGGATCCAATAAAATGGGATATAGCAAGACGTGATATCACAATGATATTAGACATAACATCAATAACTGCTATGCACTGAAAGATGAAATTAAAAGATTAATTAGAGAAGGGCAGTTACTACAATATACCAGGCAGAACAATGAAAGAAGAGGAAAAAAAACCAACAGTGACCTCTTGAAATTCAACATGAAATAAGAACTATCTTTGAAGGACCACATGTTGGTAGAGACTCGAAGAGGGCACAAGAAAGATACGCACGAGAAGCTTGATAGTAGTCATTGACCAATGTTATACACCTTGAACAATAACCATAGAAGCTTCAATGGGTACCAAATATCTGTATAATGATGCACTCGTTATAAAAATGAACTGTAAAGGCACACAATTATGGCAAGTATTAGTCAATAATGGGAGTGCTATTGACATCTTATACAATGATGCCTTTAAAAGGATGGGATTGAGTGATAGAGAGTTGAAACCAACTGCCACTCAATTTTATGGATTCACTGGTGACAGCATAATGTCGACGGGTATGATTAAGCTTATGGTGAATGTTGGAACTCATCCCAGAGTTTCCATAATTATGACTCAATTTTTGGTAGTAGATTGTTCCTCCACATTCAATGTCATACTAGGAAGACCATTACTGAGGGAACTTTGAGTTGTCACTTCAGTTTATCATCTCGCCATGAAGTTCCCAACCTAACACGAAGTAAATGAAGTACAAGGCAACCAATATGACGCACAGTCTTGCTATAAAAATTCTTTAAAGCTCGCAACAAAAGAGAAAACACAGAGTATAATAATGGTCCAGCTACAGGATGAAGCCTCAAGTGAAATGTCAATTGAAGACCTCGATCCTCGAGAGATCGATGGAGATGTCAAGACTAAACCCATAGAAGACTTAGAAAATTTGTCAATCGAAGGGTCCTCGAAGTTGCTAAAGATCAGTGTAAAGCTTCAAGAACTAGTGTGAGCTATATTGATCACTTGTCTAAACTCAAACTTGGATGTCTTCACATGGCAGCATTCAGATATGGTGGGGATTGATCCAAGTGTTATATGCCATCGCCTTAATATTGATACAACAAAGAAGTCGTGTGACAAAAAAGAAGGGTGATGGATCTAGAATGATGTATCGCATTAAAAGAAAAGGAAGATAAGCTGCTTGAAATTGGATTCATTACGGAGTCCTTTTACTTGAACTGGCTTGCAAACCCAGTTTTGGTGAAGAAACCTAACGGAAAGTGGAGAACTTGCATCGATTTCACTGATCTCAAAAAAGTATGCCTAAAGGATAGTTTTCCCCTTCTGAGAATTGACTAGCTTGTAGATGCGATGTCAGAACATAAATTGCTAAGCTTTATAGATGCATATTCTGGATATAATTAAACCATGTATGAGCTAGATGAGGAGCATGCCTTATTCATCACTGATCAAGGATTGTACTATTATAACAAGATACCCTTCGGACTCATAAATATAAGAGCAACTTATCAGCGTCTTGTCAATATGATATTTGTAAGACAACTTAGTAAGACAATGGAAGTATACATTGATGACATGTTGGTAAAATCAAAGAAAGTTGAAGATCACATCGAGCACCTTGATAAGATGTTCAAGATTCTTCAAAAGTATCAAATGAAGATGTTCAAGATTATTCAAAAGTATCAAATGAAGCTGAACTCCTAGGAGTGTCCCTTTGAGGTAGGATCTGGGGAGTTCCTACAGTTCATGGTCAATCAATAAGGTATTGAAGCTTACCCTCAGAAGATACAAGTATTGATTGACATGTTATCCCATCACAAACCCAAGGATATGCAGAGCTTGGCAAGAAGAGTGGTCACACTGAGCCGATTCGTATCAAGATTAGCTCACAATTGCTAACCATTCTTTGAGATTTTGAAAGGATCAAAAAAATTTTAGTGGACGAAGAAGTAGAACAAGTGTTCCAAGAGTTAAAAAAATACTTGGGTTCTCCTCCACTCTTGTCGAAGCCAAAATAGGGGGAAAAGTTATACTTGTACCGCGTTATTTCCAAATATGCGATGAGTGCTACACTGATTCGAGAAAAAGAGAATATACGGCGACCTGTATATTACGTAAGTAAAAGATTACTCGATGCTGAAACATTATATCCAGATATAGAGAAATTGATACTAGCACTTGTCATCATATCTAGGAAACTTCAACCTTATTCTTATGTGCACTCCATCGAAGTTTTCACAAACTTTCCATTGAAATAGGTTTTGCAAAAGCCTAAGGCTTCAGGACGACTACTCAAGTTGACGGTTGAGCTGAGTCAATTTGACATCAATTTTTGACCTCGCGATGCGATTAAAGGTCAAGTTCTCATAGATTTTAATGCAGAATTCACTTATGATGTCAATATTCCCACAAATGTAATCAAAAAAACCTGCTATAGATTTATCAAGATTATAGAATCTTTATGTCGATGGATCATCAAATGAGAACAGAGCTGGTGCGAGCCTAATGCTAATCAGTCCAAAAGGATATAATATTCATTGTGCACTTCGCTACAATTTTCTAACATCGAATAATGAGGCAGAATATGAGGCATTGATAGCTAGGCTTAAGCTCACACAAGAGATAAAGGTTGAGATAATCGAGGTATACAGTGACTCCCAGCTGGTCGTTTTTCAAGTGATTAGTGATTACCAAGCTAGAGGAGGAAGACTGTTAGCTTATTTATAGGAAATGTAGAGACTATTCTTGATATTTATCGCTTACAGTATTCAACTTCTTCTTCGTACTAAGAACATTCAGGTAGATGCTCTAGCCAGTCTCACCTTGACAAAAGATGCAGAATTGCTAAAAGCGGTTCCTGTCGAATTCCTCATAAAACTAAGTATTGAAGTAAAGATCTTAGTAACCATGTCAGTTGACCAAAAACCTTTATGGATGAATCCTATAATGAAGGATCAACAAAATGGCAACCTTCTTGAGAATAAAAAAGTTGCAAAGCAACTTCGAATAAAGCCAGCTCCCTATATCATCTATGATGGGAAGCTTTATCGAAGAAGTTTTAGCTTGCCATTATTGTTATGTGTTGACGAAGAAAAAGCACACTACATTATGAGGGAAATTCATGAAGGGATATGTGGAAATCATTTTGGGAGGCAAGTACTTGTGAACAAAGCTCTTAAACAAGGGTATTTTTGGCCTACTATGAAGAAGGATTCAATGGAATTCGCTAGGAGATATGACAAATGTCAATGATTTGCAACCGTTCCTAGAATGCCACCTATTCCTCTAACTTCAATGACTAGTCTATGCCATTCGTAGTATGGAGAATCGATATTATTAGAATGCTCCCATTGTTGTGAGGTGGATTGAAGTATACAGTGATGGCAGTTAATTATTGTACCAAGTGGACAGAAGCTAAAGCTTTAAATACTATTTCTGCAAAGAAGATAATAGATTTTGTTTTCAAGTCTATAATATATTATTATCATATACCACACACTATAGTTTCTGATAATGGGAAGCAATTCGACTACGATGACTTTTGCAACTTCTGTGACAACTTAGGGATCAAGAAAAGCTTCTCCGCAATTATTCATCCACAAGCCAATGGTCAAGTCGAAGTTATAAACAAGGTACTTAAATAGAACCTAAAGATGAAGTTAGAAGGACACAAGGAAGCTTAGCCAGAAGTACTTCCCGAAGTATTATGGGTTTATTGCACCACTTAATGAATCACTACTAGAGAAAGTCCATTATTGTTAGCTTACGGATATGAAGCAATAATCCCAGATAAAATTAGTACGAGCTCCTTATGACGATCTACTTATGAGCTAGGACAAAATGATGCATTGATAAGGATTGAGCTTGATCTTCTAGAAGAAAAGCACGAGCAGTCTCAACTACGAATTGTGTCATATCAATAATACACTTCTCGATATTATAACTCTAAAGTAGAAAACAGACAATTTGGAGTTGGTGACCTTGTTATTCGACAAGTTCTTTCTCATAATAAAGAGCATGACGCTAGTGTATTTAGGCCCTATTAGGAAGGACCATAAGTTATAGACGTTGTCATTCGACCTGGGATGTACAAATTAGCTTGCATTAGAGGACAAAAATTGAGCACGCTTAGAATGAAGAATAGCTTCGTCGTTATTATCAGTAAATCTTCATGTGTATCTTCATATAGCTTCAAAGTCCCAGGGTCATCTTATTATTCGTCATCCGAATTCATCAATAAAGATATCATTTCTTCGATATTATCCACTTGTTATTCTTTTATAGTTTTATGACCATTTTTGAACACCATAAAATTCATGGGGTAGTGGGATCAGATCATTATCTCCTACTCACTTTCTAAGGGGCTATGCAAAATTTTATTTAGAGATTGGAATTTTGAATCGTCGAATTTTTAAAATTTCT
Organism: Parasponia andersonii; assembly: GCA_002914805.1. Lineage (NCBI taxonomy): Eukaryota > Viridiplantae > Streptophyta > Magnoliopsida > Rosales > Cannabaceae > Trema > Trema andersonii. Next base: position 504,863 of record JXTB01000034.1, read on the forward strand.
TAAAATCTTAGGATTTTTCTCCTCGCTTCATACTATAGCATATCGTATTATACAATATTCCTCCTCGAATATAAGTAACTAAGCAAAACATCCATAGTTCGATGTGATATATTGCTATAAATTATATTTTGCCATAAAACTTTTGAAAAATAATATTGAGTTCGTATTCGTATCACTCATACTTGTTGTCTTTTCATCGGTGACCTAGCCTATACTAACATTTAAAACCTATTTTAAGTTATAGATTTGAATCGAAATAGTGTACTAATCAGTCATTAAGCGATTGACTACTTGGTTAAATTATGCACTTATATTATTAGTATTATGCGATATGTTTTTGCTTTTACTAGTTGTTTTGTAGGAATAAAATCTGATGAAAAGAAAATTTTATAGATTCAAGCATATATACATATGCGAGTAAAAATATCATAAAATTAACAGGACTAGCCTGCACTTCTCTTAAATTTTACAACTTTGGTTTAAATTAAAAAAAAAAAAAAAAGAAAACAAAACCTATCTACTCAGCAATTATGCCCTTCCCAACGGTAATTTCTTCTATGGCCTCATTCACCTTCTAACTCTCAACGAGTTCGACAACGTCTTCACCAAGGAATGAGAAGTTAAACCCCAGATGCTCACAGTAGATATTGTATATAATTGTGGATGTCGCGATGTCACTGGCTCTGTCTTCAAGATCCTTGCCCTTAGTAGCTTTGAACTCTTCAATAGCCTTACGACCTGTCTACTTTAAAGTGCCAGGGTGTTAAGAGATAGTCTTCTTGAGCTCTTTTATTTTTTCTGCAAGCTATTTCTTCTCTAGCTTCTCATTGGCCAAGGCCTCCTGTAGCTGTTGTTTTTAGTCTAGAAGATACTCTTTTCTTCTTCGCGAGTCTTCTTCAGGTCCTCGTAAGTCTGGGCAATATCTTCGACCTTCTTGCCTTTCTCCATACATTCAAGTACCAGATTGTACATGAGCATAGCAACAACAGCAGTCTGAAACAAAAGAAAATTATTAGAAAGAAGTGACCTCGCATAAAAATTAGAAAGTAATTCGCACTTACATTGGCAAGCATTCTCATGGTGGCATGGAATGTGACCTTTGGTGGCCTCCTCTTTATCTTTTCCCAGCCTTCTACTAATGTGAAGTGATCAACAAATACAGCACTGAGGCTTACTTTTTCAGGTAGCTGATGAAGGAGTTCGAGCAGTTCAAGATCTTTATCCTAACCTGAAGGTGCACCTGAAGAAGAAAACTCCAGCTGCTTACCTGAAAGTTCTGGTTCGCTTGCTGAGGCTAGGGTGGAGGTGAATTCTAGGGATCATCATCGAAGATAACTTTTCTTTTCTTTAAAGTATCAACCTTCTCTTTTCTCTTTGATACCAAAGGAGTGCTCCTCGGAGTTTTGGACTTAGACCTTAAGCCTAAGGTGGAGGGAGGAGCTCGAAGTCCACTGCTAATTATTATCATATCTTCTGCATAAAAGTATTATGATTAGTATATGAGATGTAAAATACCACAATGTATAAGGGGAAGTTAATAGACATACTGAGGATCATTATTGTTGCTAATAGGGGTAGGCTATGAAACAGAACGCTTCTTCAAGAAGAAGTTTCATCCTTCTTTTCTCTTCGAGCTAGAAGTCCCAGAAGTTGAAGGTTCCTTTTGTTTCTTTGAGTTCGGGGATTGTTTTCTCTTTGGACTTAGAGAGCTCCTGGGATGGTTTACAAAAGTAGGTAGCCTTGCACCTTTGGGAAAGAGACCAGATATGAGCAGGTTCTTAGTTGTCCTTAGGGTCTTCTAGTTAAATTCTTCTTCGGGGAGTGAGTTGATCTTTCCCACCCTTCGGAGTTGCTCAGAGTTCAAAACAAGTTGCTCGTCTCTGAGAACTATAAGATGGAAGAAAATATGTTAGAGCAAATGAAATATAGCTCACATGAACATAAGGGTGAGTACTTACTAACATGCTAGAAGAAGCCATTCTTGGTGTACTCAAAGTGGAAGATACCATCCTTCCATTCACCCATGTTATCTATAACATTGGAAATGGTTTTTGTAACAAGGCCTGACTATTTGCACGTGTAATAGAACCTGATGTCGGAAGGGTTCAACTTAAGGCAATAAAACCATGCAAACTCCTTTGAGGTAGGGATCTATAGTTTATGCTTACGGTATAATATATACATTCTTACCATATATCTATATGTATTAGATGTTAATTGAAAAAAGGACGACACCATAGTAATAGACCATAGATTGTATAAATGGATGAAGCGGTAGATGGACTCCAGCTTGAATTAGGGTATCAGTAAATACAGGTATTTGAGTGGAGGTGTGTTGGGATGATTAAACTCTGTTAGTGTAAGAATTGCTAACCTTAGATTGAGGTTGTATTGTCTCTACAACTTCTCCATCTTTTCCCATGTACAATTGGATTTGATATCATCGCAAAATCATTATCCTTCGACGTATTGAAAATCAATAGAATATTCTAGAGCCTCTTGTCTGGGAAATCACCTATGCGAGGGCTACTTTGCCTAGTACCGGTGATTTCTACTTCGGGCTTTGGCTCTAGGTGGTCCTCAAGGTCTATTAAACTAATGCTCACTTTAGAGAATGACAACTCTCCTGAGAATGCATTCTCTTCCCTAAGTTCTTCGTATTTAGATATCTGAAAAGGAAAAATGCAATGTATTTATCCCTATGTGAGGATCATTCTACAGGTAAATTAATAAATTGATATATAAACTAACCTAAGTGCAACCTAATGATAGGTGTGCTAGTTTATTCATTATTGCAGGAATACTCGCTATGTACGAGTTATCTTAGGATAAATCCTAAAATTCCGCCGACATATATTTGTTCGTCTTATCTGAACTGGTCAAGGACTTCAGATCGATTTTCGTCTAATTATTCGTCAAAGGTTTCTATCTTATAAATTCGAGTAATTCTTTGGCAAATCATCATTTGTTTTGACCTAATCTTCTATGTTCAAGAAAATGCAGAAAAGTTGTCTATGGATTCGCACATGCTTAGTACAACTAAATATACAAATAAATTTTTTTTTGTTTATTTATGAAAGTGAATCCATATCTATGTTTCTAATTTTTGGAATTTAGCTTCTTTATATCCAGTAGTGGGTTTCTTCATGGCTATTGTTCTTTTACAATGAGAATCAGAAGTTCAGTTTCTATACTACGAAGTTTATAAATGTAAAAATGATAGGATTATTCCAAGAATTATTAATGGGTATCTATGAGAAAGAAGTGTTAGAAAAAAAAAAAAAAAAAAAAAAAAAAAAAAAAAAAAAAAGGAAAAAGTGATAATGCCAAACTAGAAATCTGAAAAGTGCAAAGGGCGTTTGTTTAAATCTTATTGAGAATCTTACAGAAAGAAAGGCTTATAAAGGTAACCAAGCTCACTGGGAGTCTGAAGCAGTGCTTAGAGTTGTTGGTGACGAAGAAAAAGGTTCTGAGATCCTACTGAAAAAGAGATTTGGGTTCTTTAAGGGTTTCTGAAAGTTCGAGAATTTGGGTTTTTGAAAGTAAAAATGAGAAGGAAGAAGGAAATGGCTTTATATATTACTAAAGAATTATTAGATCCTAGCCATAGATCAAGACTTTTAATTTTCAAGATCTAACGATTTAGATTCATGTAGGATAATTAATTTTCGAAATTAAATGAATTTAATTTTTGAAATAGGAAAAGGTTTTAATTTGAATGACGGTTTACATTATCAACATTATCATGTCTACTCCAGAAACGAAAGAGTTTTTTTTGAGTCTTGCCAAGCCCTAAGGCAGAAAAGGACATGTGGATGCAACTATCAAAAAAGTTGATATGCATGATCTTGAAAAGATGTGATTCGAGATTTTGCGACCTTCCTAAGGTTTCGAGATGACATCATCAATGTCGCACTCTTAAGCTCGCACTTATCAGAGTAGGAAGCTCTATTAAGCCCTGAAAGACCGATGGAACTACGGGGGCAATTGTTGTGCGACCTTAAATTTACGATTAGTCAACATCATGAAAGGAAAGTCAATAACTGAGACAAATATATTAGGTTGCATATATGCTTTTCTGATCGAAGTGTGACCTTCTCCGGATGAATAATATGTGACTATGTCATGCTTGAGGATGATGGAGATTTTGATTTGAAAATCATATAGGCTATATATATAATATATATAAGTTCCAATTTGGTAGGTTTTTTTTTTCACCTATCCATAAGTAAATTTTTTAGCCATTGAATTATGATCTAATGGTTACTATAATTTGATTAGTTGAAAAAAATAATAAATATAAATATCAATTATTTAATACTTTTCTCTCTCATGACTAATTTTAATTGATCAAAATAATACTTATAAATAGGTTAAAAAAATACCTATTAAATTGGTGCCAATATATATATATATATATATATATATATATATATATATATATATATACATTTGGAATAAAAGATTCACGAGCTATTTGATACGATACTACTTATGTTAATGAAGGTTTTGTCAATGCTAAATTTAGAGATTTAGGAGATGTGGCTTGTGTATGAAAAAGATTGATAAAATAAAGCAAATAAAAAAAAATATTTTATAGTGGTTCAATTCTAAAAAAGGATGAACCAACGTTTACTATTCTTCATTATTTTTTAGAGAATTACAAGAGTTTCTCTAAGTCTCAAGACGAGAGCAAAAAAAAAATTACAAAGAATGTATAATGGAGTGATTATGAGATTATTATATTGTGATTAATAATGAAACTGAGCTCCCTTTATATAGGTAAGAATAACTTATTGTTTCCTAATTGTGATAACGAGAAAGTACATATTTAGAAAATATAATTCCAGGTAACAATACAAATTGGGTAATAACTAACAAATAGATTGCTTGTTCTCTACCCAGAAGCTCGTTTTCTTTTTTACAGATTACCCATTGGAAGAAGATTGATTTAGTTTCCTTTTCTGACATACGTGATCTTTCATTGACGGCTAATGAAGTGATGTTAAATTGAAAGCAATAATTTTCCTTTGCTTCCCTATTCGTTTTAATTTCGGTGATTGATTTAGAGCCTATGGTTTCGTCTTTTCGAATACACATTGAATAATTTCTTATTCTCTTCTAATTTTCAAAAAGAAACAGATATTGTGACTCTTCAAATGTGCATATTAAGTCTAAAAGAAAGATACTCGTTGCTAATATTGTGATGCGATCATAAAATATATATATATATATATATATATCCTTTTTTTCCTTTTTTTGACGTGTCTATATATATATATATATAGACGTTAAAAGAAAAAAAAAAGGTCTATATATATATATATATATATATAGTTTTTGAAGGCGAAAACAAAATATTTTTGTTAGATGATTCATGACATATCTAGCCTGGTTAGACATCTAGGCCACCTTTGGTTTAATAGATTAATAGTCAATGGAATAAATGATATTTTTTGTGGAAAATTAACCATTTGTTCCTATGTTGAATTAGACAAACCACTCATAGCATGTTTATTTCACCTTAGTTGGAAATGGCGTATGGAAAATGGAATAAAAAATATGGGCATATTGTTATGCTTGATGCAGCTATGTTATAGCCTTATTGTGGATATGTTTAGAATCAACAGTGACATAAAAAGATCTAGTGGTATGGTAAACTTAATTTACATAATTATTGTGCTAATTAGTATTTGGTAAGCTATAAATTGTGTGTATTATAGAATAATATTTTAATTCAAAAGATTACAAGACAGATATATATTTATCTTTGTAAAAGCAACTACTTGAAATAGCGACATATGTTTGGTACTTAAACCAGGGAATAGGAATTGGAACGTGTTGAAGTTACTAAATTTCTCTTATATGTAATGTGCTTAAAGATAGAGTTTTATTGAAGCAAAATAGTCTTCTTCTTTTTTTGGATGGGATAAAAACGGACTGCTCAAGAGAATAATATTAATAAAAGTTTAAATGTTTCAATTACAATACAAGCATAGAGGATTACAATTTCAACCTCCTCCAAAAAAGAGACAAAAAGTGGATCACAAACTTAGCAATAGCGTACTAATCAGTCCCTTAGTGATTGACTACTTGGTTGAATTATACACTTATATTATTAGTATTATGTGATATATTTTTGCTTTTACTAGTTGTTTTGTAGGAATAAATTATGATAAAAAGAAAATTTTTTAGATTCAAGCTCATATCTATATGCAAGTACAAATATCATAAAATTATCAGGACTAGCCTGCACTTGTCTTAAGTTTTACAACTTTGGTTTAAAATAAAATTTAAAAAAAAAGGAATCTATCTACTCAGCAATTGTGCCTTTCCCGGCGGTAATTTCTTCAGCAGCCTTATCCGCCTTCTAACTGTCAACGACTTCGACAACGTCTTCACCAAGGAATGAGAAGTCAAACCCTAGATACTCATAGTAGATATTGTATATAATTGTGGATGTGGCGATGTCACTGGCTCTGTCTTCAAGATCCTTGCCCTTAGTAGCTTTGAACTCTTCGACAGCCTTACGACCTGTCTCCTTTAGAGTGTCAGGGTGTTGAGAGATGGTCTTCTTGAGCTCTTTTATTTTATCAGTAACTTGCTCCTTCTCCAGCTTCTCCTTGGCCAAGGCCTCCTGTAGCTGCCATTTTTTAGTCTAGAAGCTACTCTTTTCTTCTTCGCGAGTCTTCTTTAAGTCCTCATAAGTCTGGATAATATCTTTGACCTTCTTACCCTTCTCCATACATTTAAGTACCAGATTGTACATGAGCACAGCAACAACAACAATCTGAAACAAAAGAAAAGTACTAGAAAGAGGTGACCTCGCATAAAAATTAGAAAGTAATTCGCACTTACATTGGTAAGCATTCTCATGGTGGCATGGAATGCGAACTTCGGTGGCCTCTTCTTCATCTTTTCCTAGCCTTCTACTAACATGAAGCGATCAATAAATACAGCACTGAGACTTAATTTTTTTAGGTAGCTAACGAAGGAGTTCGAGCAGTTCAAGATCTTTATCCTAACCTGAAGGTGCACCTAAAGAAGAAAACCTCGCCTGCTTACCTGAAAGTTTTGATTCGCTTACTGAGGCTAGGATGGAGGTGAATTCTTGGGAGCATCATCAAAGATGACCTTTCTTTTCTTTGAAGTATCAACCTTCTCTTTTCCCTTTGATACTAGAGGAGTGATGTCCGGAGTTTTGGACTTAGACCTTAAGCCTAAGGTGGAGGGAGGAGCTCGAAGTCCACTGCTTATTATTGTCATATCTTCTGCATAAAAGTATTATGATTAGTATGTGAGATGTAAAATACCACAATGTATAAGGGGAAGTTAATAGAGATACTAAGGATCATTGTTGTTGCTAATAGGGGGTAGGCTATGAAACAAACTGCTTATTTAAAGAAGAAGCATCACCCTTCTTTCTCTTCAAGCTAGAAGTCCCCGAAGTTGAAGGTTCCTTTCATTTCTTTGAGCTCAGGGATTGTTTTCTCTTTGGACTTAGAGAGGTCCTAGAATGGTTCACAAAAGTAGGTAGCCTCGCACCTTTGGGAAAGAGACCAGATATAAGCAAGTTCTTATTTGTCCCTAGGGTCTTCTAGTTAAATTCTTCTTTGGGGAGTGATTTGATCTTTCCCACCCTTCAGAGTTGCTCAGAGTTCAGATCAAGTTGCTCGTCTCTGTGAACTGCAAGATGGAACAAAATATGTTAGAGCAAACAAAATATAGCTCACATGAACATAAGGGTAAGTACTTACTAACATGCTAGAAGAAGCCATTCTTGGTGTACTCGAAGTGGAAGAAACCGTCCTTCCATTTACCCATGTTATTTCTAACATTGGAAATGGTCTTCGCGTCAGGGCCCGACTATTTGCACGTGTAATAGAACCCGATGTCGGAAGGGTTCAACTTAAGGCAATAAAACCATGAGAACTCCTCTGAGGTTGGGATCTATAGTTTATGCTTATGGTATAGTATATACTGTCCTACCATATATCTATATGTATTAGGTGTTAATTGAAAAAAGGATGACACCGTAGTAATCGACCATAGATTGTATAAATGGGTGAAGCAGTAGATGGACTCCAGCTTGAATTAGGGCATCAGTAAATGCAGGTATTTAAGTGGAGGTGTGTTGGGACGATTAAACTCTGTTGGTGTAAGAATTGCTAACTTTAGATTGAGGTTGTATTGTCTCTTCAAGTTCTCCATCTTTGCCCATGTACAATTGGATTTGATATCACCACAAAACCATTCTCCTTCGACGTATTGAAAATCAATAGAATATTCTGGAGCCTTTCTAATGTGTTAGGGGCATTGGTCTTCTAGGAGATCACCTATGCGAGGACTACTCTACCTAGTACCGGTGTTTTCTACTTCAGGCTTTGGCTCTAGGTGGTCCTCGAGGTCTATTAAACTAATGCTCACTTCAGAGAATGACAACTATCCTAAGAACGCATTCCCTTCCCTAAGTTCTTCACACTTAGACATCTGAAAAAGAAAAATACAATGTATTTAACCCTATGCGAGCATCATTCTACAGGTAAATTCATAAATTGATATATAAACTAACCTAAGTGGGACATAATGATAGGTGTGCTAGTTTGTTCATTATTACAGGAATAACTGCTATGTGAGAGTAATCTTGGGATAAACCCTAAAATTATGTCGACATGTATTTGTTCGTCTTATCTGAATTGGTCAAGGACTTCTGATCGATTTTTGTCTAAAGTTTCTATCTTATAAATTCGAGTAATTCTTTGGCAAATCATCATTTGTTTTGACCTAATCTTCTATGTTCAAGAAAATGCAGAAAAGTTGTCTCTGGATTCGCATATGCTTAGTACAACTAAATATACAAATAAATTTGTTTCTCTTTATTTATGTAAGTGAATCCATATCTATGTTTCTAATTTCTGGAATTTAGTTTCTTTATATCCAATAGCGGGTCTCTTCATGCCTATTGTTCGTTTACAGTGAGAACCCGAAGTTCAATTTCTATACTATGAAGGTTATAAATGTAAAAATGATATGATTATTCCAAGCATGATTAATACCCTATGAAAAAAAAAAAAAAAAGAGTGATGATGCCAACCTAGAAATCTGAAAACTCTAGAGGGTATTTGTTTAAATCTCATTGAGAATCTTATAGAAAGAAAGGCTTATAAAGGTAACCAAGTTTACCGGGAGTCTGAAGCAGTGCTTAGAGTTATTGGTGACGAAGAAGAAGGCTCTAGGATCCTACTAAAAAAGAGATTTGGGTTCTTTAAGAGTTTTTGAAAGTTTGAGAATTTGGGATTTTGAAAGTAAAAATGAATAAGAAGAAGGAAATAGCTTTATATATTATTAGAGAATTATTAGATCCCAGATATAGATCAATACAATTAATTTTCAAGATCTAATGATTTAGATTCATGCGGGATAATTAATTTTCGAAATTAAATGAATTTAATTTTCGAAATATGAAAAGATTTTGATTGGAATGACGGCTTACATCATCAACATTATCATGTCTACTCTAGAAACGAAAGGGTTTTTTTGAGTCCTGCCAAATCCTAAGGCAGAAAATGACATGTGGATGCGACTATCAGAAAAGTTGATATGCACGATCTTGAAAAGATATAATTCGAGAGTTTGTGACCCTCCTATGGTTTCAAGATGACCTCATCAACTCGCACTCTTAAGCTCGCACTTATCAGAATAGGAAGCTCTATTCAGCCCTGGAAGATCGATGGAGCTAGGGGGCAATTGTTGTACGATCTTAAATCTACGATTAGTCAACATCACGAAAGGAAAGTCAATAACTGAGATAAATATATTAGGTCGCATATGTACTTTTCTGATCAAAGTGCAACCTTCTCCGGATGAATAATATGTGACCATCAGAAAAGGAAACTAGATCAATCTTCTCCAAATGGGTAATCTATAAGAAAAGGAAACAAGTTTCTAGGTAGAGAACAAGCAATCTATTTATTAGTTATGACCTAATTTGTATTGTTACTCAGAATTATATTTTCTGATTATATACTTTCTCGTTATCACAATTAGGAAATAATAAGTCACTTTTACCTATATAAATGGGGCTCAGTTTCATTATTAATCACGATATAATAATCTCACAATCACTTCACTATACATTCTTTGTAATTATTTTTTTGCTCTCGTCTTGAAACTTAGAGAAACTCTTGTAATTCTACAGAAAATAATGAAAAACAGTGAATGTAGGCTCATCTTTTTTTGTGACTGAACCACTATAAAATATTTTTTTTATTTACTTTGTTTTATCAATCTTTTTTACACACGAGCCACATCTTATAAATCTCTAAATTTAGCATTGACAAAACCTTCATCAACATAAGTAGGATCGTATCAAATAGCTCGTGAATCTTTTATTTCAAATGTTTATATATATATATATATATATTGATACCAATTTAGTAGGTATTTTTTTAACCTATTTATAATTAGTATTTTGGCGAATTAAAATTAGTTATGAGAGAAAAAAATATTAAATAATTGATATTTATATTTATTATTTTTTTCAACTAATCAAATTATAGTAACTATTAGATCGTATTAACGGCTAGTTGAAAAAAAAATCCTACCAAATTATTATCGCCTATATGATTTTCAAATCAAACTCTCCGTCGTCTTCAAAGCAGAACATACGTGATCTTTCATTGACGGCTAATGAAGTGACGTTAAATTGAAAGCAATAATTTTCCTTTGCTTCCCTATTCGTTTAATTTTGGTGATTTATTTAGAGCCTATGGTTTCGTCTTTTCGAATGCACATTGAATAATTTCTTATTCTCTTCTAATTTTCAAAAAGAAACAAATATTGTGACTCTTCAAATGTGCATATTAAGTCCAAAAGAAAGATACTCGTAGCAAATACTGTGATGCGATCATAAAATACATATATATATATATATATCCTTTTTTTCCTTTTTTTTTTTCTTTTGACGTATCTATATATATATATATATACATATATATATAGTTTTTGAAGGCGATAACAAAATATTTTTGTTAGATGATTCATGACATATCTAGCTTGGTTAGACATCTAGGCCACCTTTGGTTTAATATATTAATAGTCACCGGAATAAATGACAATTTTTGTGGAAAATTAACCATTTGTTCCTATGTTTAATTAGACAACCCACTCATGGCATGTTTATTTCAACTTAGTTGGAAATGGCGTATGGTTTAATAGAATGGTCATTAAAATGGAATAAATAATATGGGCGTATTTTTATGCTCGATACAGCTATATTATAGCCTTGTTGTGGATATGTTAAGAATCAATTGTGACATAAAAAGATCTAGTGGTATGGTAAACTTAATTTACATAATTATTGTGCTAATTAGTATTTGTAAGCTATAGATTGTGTGTATTATAGAATAATATTTCAATTAAAAATATTACACGACAGAAATAAGTTAGCTCTGTGAAAGCAACTCTTAACATCAAACTCTACTTGAAATAGCAACATATGTTTGGTACTTAAACCAGGGAACAGGAATTGGAACGTGTTGAAATTACTAAATTTCTCTTATATGTAATGTGCTTAAAGACAGAGTTTTATTGAAGCAAAATAATCTTCTTTTTTTGGATGGGATAAAAACGAGTTGCTCAAGAGAATAATATTAATAAAAGTTTAGATGTTTCAATTACAATATAAGTACAAAGAATTACAATTTCAACCTCTTCAAAAAATGAGACAAAAAGTGGATTACAAACTCAGCAACAACAAGAATTATGGGCTATCATAATTTTTTAAGAAAAAAAAATAGCAAAGACTACCAGCAAATAACAATAGTGTCTTTAACAATTTATTGATTAAAAAAAAACAGAGAAATAATAATAGTGTCATTACAGGTAATGTCATTTTTTTAGGAGATTGGGGGATTATATACCATTTCATGTGTTTTCCTTTATGACTGGTAGGGTTTAACATGTTTTCGCATCTTACTATTTACTAAACATTCAATGTGTCTTACTATTTACTAAACATTCAATGTGAATGATCAATTATCGCACATTTCGCTTTTAGTTGGTACTTGGTTTGATAAATATAATACAATACGAATACTTTAAAAAAAAACAATCTTATTAAACTCACATAAGAATTATAATAGTTAATTAAGTTACATATATCTTTTACAATGAGAATTAGGAAATTGATTTAAAAGTTTGAAGATGACAATACCTTTGTAGATCTCGAAGTACTGGTAGTCTCCAATAGCAATCTTGAAGAAAATTTCAAAGAGTAAAATAAAGCCCTACAATGACTCTTTTTGATTCTTCGTAATCCGAATTGACAACTCTACTAGAGGAAATTCTACCAACTTTGATCTGCTAAAGTAACTACCTCTCCAAATCTGAATCATAGTTGATACAAATCTATAGGAAATCATGCAAAAACCAAAAAATAAATTAGAAATAACACAAACCACCATATATCTAGATCTAAGTATACTAAGCCCACATAAGATTTAGATATATATATAGGAAACTACCCTTCCAAAAGGAGAAATTATTGGACAAAAATTCCAAAAATAGATAAAGAAAACGAGAAAAACCCATACTAGAGAGAGGGAAGGACCCATTGCTCAATAGGAGGAGGCACCTGGAATAGAAAGCTTTCTTTTAGTCCAGAGAGGCGCTTAATGCAGAGAAGGGAGAGGAGCAGTGTAAAAACCCAGATTTTAAGAGAGTAAATTGGGAGTTTTACCAATTTTCATATTAAATAAGATAGTGCTTTATTTGAAAATTTTCTTTGGAGGGACTAAATTGCAATTTTTTAGGACAAGATTGAAAGAGTTTTGAAAAATAGGGAACCATTATGTAAATTTTGAAAAAATTGAATAGTCTCATAATTTGTCTCGTGGACCTCTTATTTTCCTTCTCTCTCTCTCTCTCTCTCTCTCACACACACACACACACACGCACACACTTAAGCGCACATGCATGTTTCAGCTAAAGCAACCCAAGGGAGTCGAAGCTTTCTAGGCAACCATGCAGACTACTGGCAAGGCCTACCTGCACTACCCCAGGACCGATGCCAACTTGTAGATTTTGTTAGAAAAGCTTCGACGTCAATGGAGAAGAGAAAATACCATGAAGAACATTGACTTTTCGGCATCATTTCAATCTGTTTTAGATCACGTCCTTGGCTCGTTAGATTCATATTGTCAAAAGGAATCTATAGATATCTATCTTGTGACTCCATTTTGTATGGTTTAAAAGTTGCTATTTTGTGTTATTTAAGCTCGGGGTTTAACCTTTTGATCTGACTGTTGGATTGTATTTTTGATGTTATTTTTGAAATGTACCCAAGAAATGGAGAAGATTGATATATTTATATATATAATGACTATATTGAGTGATCAGCACAACAAATGAAATCTGATGGCTGAGATTTGTCTCATTTCGAGTACCACCAGTTTGGTTTCAGCTTGGACCCGAATTGGACGAATTATATATCTAACCTAGCTAATTTAAATATTAGGAATTTAGTAAAGAGATTTGTTTGTTAATTTGAAACTCCGTTGAGAAGTTGGTTTTTTTTGTAAGAGAACGATTAAGGGCTAGAAATTGGTTTTTGACCTACCGAGCGATCATCCAACGATACCCTAAGAATCTGATAGTATAGTATAACTATTCTAGTGAGGTATAGATTCAATTACCTCTGTTTATATTTTTTTATCAAAACTTATTTTTTGCAACATATAATGATAAACGTGACGTTTAAAACTACTTGAATATCTATGATGAAATTTGATTATATGATATATATTGCATTGCTCTGAAACTTTTCTGTGTGCAGATTATTTTCAGTATATCTAAAATAAGGGTCGTTATGCTGCCCATTTGTCTATAAATCCTAATATATTTATTTTATTGAAAAATTAGAGCATGATTATTTTCACACTTCAGTTATATTGCACATGTCATAGGATCATATATGAGCACTGTGTTAGTATAATAGATTTATAATGTGATGTTACGTACTCCACCATCAGTGTAGAGTCTATAAACACACACGAGGTTTGTTTCTTCTTATTATCTCCTCATTTGGTAGGCGTAGACAATTCGATTGTCCTTCTAAGTTTGGTAGACGACACATAGGTATCCCCTCTGGGTATGGGCTTAGGTGTCAGGCAGGTTGTTAGGCATACAAAGTGCCATCATCTTCAATTTCCATAGATTAAAGGAAGTGAACTCATAAGTATGGGTTGATTTCTATTATGTGCATATAAATTTGGACAATTATATATTTGTGTTTTGGATTTTAAACTAACCATACAGAAATTTTCAATCACTAAAATATTTTCCATCGAGGTAACTGTTTTTCTACTAGGTGTTGTATGCTCACCCCTACCTTCATTCCTCAGTAGTGTTCAATGAGATCTTATCTTGATAATCAAGAGGATTAAGAGATCATCTTTGACTGTAGTCTGTTGTCTTGGTATTACTAAAAGCTTGTTATTAGGTATTAAACCAAGATTACTACTTTCTATTAAGTCTGTAATCTTTATGTATGCCATTTTAGTATTTGATATTTTTTATGGATGATGATGATGCTTAGACTTAAACTTGATTTATGTTTTCAATTATTATTCAATCTATATTTAATGGTATATACGAATTGTGAGAGAGTTTTATGGAATGAAATTCAAAATATTTTATTCAAAGAGACTGTTTATAAAATTTAAACTTTTAAGACTTGTTTCAAAATAAATCAAATAATTTTTTATCTTACTAAAATTTTCTTTCTACCACTGGCCTTAGGTTTAGGTCACGACAGAAATTATGGTATCAAAGCTTGATTTTAATTGCTCTAACATATTGCCATTAAATTATATCAAAGTTATTTTTATAACAAGTGTGTATCATTTTTATCTAAGATAATAGAATGATGAATGAGTATCTGATAGAGTTCAAAAGTTAGCAAGTGTTGCCTTGGACTAGGCATGAGTAAGAATTATAGAGTTGTCAAGTTCAGGAGTCATCTAAATTAGAATATTTTCAACAGAATTGGCATTTAAGGGTTGACCAGTAGTTGCCCAGCAGGATTGAATACTTTTCTTGAAATCATAGTGGTTGCCCAATGAGCAGAAGCCATCAAAGAGGGATTGGATTCTAGGAGGAATCAATGGCAATGGTTAGCCCAGGGTACTCTAAATAATGGAAGCTCGAATAGTAATAGTTCTTTAGGAGGATGTTTTTCTTGTGGCTAGTTGGACCATAGAAAGAAGGAATATCCTAACCGTCTGCAGAAATCTTCTTTTTCTCAAGAAAAACCGCAGAAGAGCTAGTCAGGTTCTGTTCTTATCAAAACACTCAGGCAAGGATACAATAGTCACAGGATGTTTCGTAAAATTTTACATCCTCTTAGCCTTATTAACATCAGCATTACCATCAGGATTCCACTCAGAATTTTCTGACTCCTCAAAATTCAGTGAGTCAAGGTGGGTGCGAGCATGGCAGTAGTAGTCTATGATCTAGTAGCAACCATCCTTGTTAGAGGAAAGGCAATAAGGGAGAAGGCAAGGTGACTGGCCAAGCCTATGCTTTTACTGAAGCTGACAACATACGGGTCGAGGTATTATTGATGGTATGATCCTTGTTTTATACTCTTAGACCAATGTTCTGTTTGATACTGGTGCATCCTATTCATTTATATCCTTATTATTTGCTTGATTGTTGGGGTTGAAATTTTTTAATTTAGATTATGTTTTGGCTTTGGGTACACCTATGGGAGAAGCAGCCGATGTGTCTAGTATGTATAAATCTTGTCGTGTTATGATTGGTGATAGAAAGGTCCTTGCTAATTTGATTGTGTAACCAATAGGACAATATGACGTGATACTCAGTATAGACTGGTTGCCTAAGTACCAAGCTATTGTGGACTATCGTACGAAGCAGATGACTTTTTTTCCTAATGATGGGCATTCCATTGTCTATCAAGTTAGAATGAGTCTGTTGAAGCTAAGTCCTATTCTGAAAGTATACATGGGTAGAAGGAAGAAACTCAAGTGCTATAGGAACTTGTTTGCCATTAATGGCGAGGTGAGGACAGAGGATCAAGACCTATGGATTTCGGTGGTGGGTAAGTATTCATAGGCATTTCCAGAAAACTTATCAGGGTTACCACTAAATAGGGAGATCGAGTTCCATATAGAACTAGTTCCTGGAGCTCAACCAATTTTTATTCCAACCTTTCACATTAAGAGAACATTTAGATTACCTGATTTTTAAAGGCTTTATTCACAGTAGCACTTCTCCTTGGGGTGCTTCTATTTTGTTTGCCAAGAAAGTTGATAGTTCATTAAGACTTTGTGTAGATTATTAGCCTAAGTTTAACTACCTGAGAAAAGGTGACCTAGGTTTTAAAACTTGTTAAAAAACTTTTCAACAATGTAAAAGTATAGACTACTATTTTGAAACTTTGAGACTAAATGAATAATAATACTAAATATATTATTAATTCAAGTAAGCACAATAAATATCAAACACATAATCAAATAGTATGCATTAAAGTAAAAAGTATAGGGATAGAAAAAAATGCAAACTCAGTTTTTACGAGGTTCGACAAACATGATGGTTTGTGCCCTCGGTAACTTGCTTTGAGCTTTTCACTATCGGATCAAGATTATGGGCTTGACCGACCCTTGTACAGACAGAGTGAATTCTTTTCAAGCATACCCTAGCTTTAATAATAGTCTTGACTCCGACTCCATCATGCCTAACCTCGGATTGTTTAGACTCTAATACCAACCTCACCTATACTGGGTTGTTTAGACAATAGTACTAACTTCACAAACTCATGAGTTATTTAGACTCTAGTGACAACCTTTCCTACACTCGGGGCTGTTTAGATTTTGGTGATAATCTTACTTATGTACAGGTTATTTATGACTCTAGTGCCAACCTCACCTCAACTAAAATGATTTTATAATTAACAAGAGTGATCAACCTCACTCATAAACTCTCCTCAGAAAATAATGAATACAACTTTGGCTTAGGAGATTTAAGAACAATGCACAATAGATACTCTAAGATTGGCTCAATATCATTTGAAAGTGTAATTGATGTGAAAATAGGCTAAGACACTTAGAGAGTAGATGAATATTAATTTAGCCTCATACTTAAGTGTTAAAATTCTATCAAATGAGGCTATATATATATATATATATATATATATATATATCTAAGAAAACTAACCATTTATAGTGGTTATTAGCTTTTTGCCAAAAATTTGGTATACCAAAATTAAAGTTGGTCAACTAATAATATAGTCGTTGGAGTTTGACTCGTTAGTTCAACTCCAACAGTTATTTTTATCCACTAGTTTGAAAAATAGTCGACCAACTTTGTTCGACTAAACCTATTTTTGGTTGTTTTTCAAACTCTCACAAGATTTTTGGCATTTTTCATATTTTGACAACTTTTGGCATTTTTCAAAAACTGATTTCTAAACTTATTTTAAATACTTTATAGATATTGGAAATCAATTTGAAAAGAATATTTTGGCTATTGCAAAATTATTTTAGATTCACAAATGTATTTAACAATAATTTACAAAATGTTCATCCCAAAGCACATTCTAATTTGCAAATAGAAAATCTTCTTTTAGCCTATTTTAAATAATCATGATTTCAAATATATTTGCAACTTATTTAAACTCAAGAAATCATGTTTTAAAGAATATTTTGCCTATTTAAAGAAATCATTATTTTCAATTTTTAAACTTCTATGATAAAATAACCATTTCAAGCTTCAGATAGTTTGAAAATTCTTTTAGAAGTATATGAAATTCTTTTTAAAAGTATAAACCAATGTAAAGAGAATTTATATCTAATAAACTAAATCAAATACAAGACTAAGTATAAAATATACATTATCTAAGCACAGTCTTGTATCTTGATTTTTCATCTTCAAACTTGATTCCTTAATAAACTTGAGTTAGAAATTTTAAAGCTATTTCGCTACAAATTCAAGTTAAATCATTAGTACTAAATCAAATATTTATTATCTTTCAAATAAGAGTAAGTAAGATTGAAACCTTAATTTCTCAACATAGATTATAGGAAGCTAAATCAGTTGATAGTAAAGAACAAGTATCATTTGCCAAGGATAGATGAGTTGTTTGATCAACTCGATAGTTCAAGATTCTTCTCCAAAACTAATTTGATATTCAGTTATCATCAATTGAAGATAAGAGAGAATGATATACCTAAGTCAGTATTTAGAACTCGTTATAGTCACTATGAGTTTCTAGTGATGTCATTTAGTTTAACGAATGCTCTTATAGCCTTTTATAGGTCTCATAAATCAGTTTTTTAGGCAGTTTTTAGAACTTTTGTGGTTATGTTCATCGATAACGTCTTGGTATATTCCAAGACTCGAGAAGAGTATGCCAAACACTTGGGGATAATACTTAAGACTTTGAGAGATCATCAATTATATGCCAAGAAATCAAAGTGTGATTTTTAGATGTCAAAAGTGAAATTCTTTGGGCATGGGATTTCTCACAGAGATATTTCACTCGATCCTGCTAAGATAGAAGTTGTTCTAAAGTAGGAAAGGCCGAGAAATGTGATACAGGTATGGAGTTGCCTCAATTTCATAGGCTATTACCATCGTTTTGTGCAAAATTCCTCGAGAATCACTTTGCCCTTGATGAAGTTGACTAGGAAGGATCTCAGGTTTATTTGGGATCACAAAAGTGAAGATGCTTTTATGAGATTGAAGGATAATTTGATGACTACACCTGTTCTTATTGTTCCTAATAGTAATGAGTCTTATGTGGTGTATACCGATGCTTCAAAAATGGATTTGGGATGTGTCTTGATATAGAATGGTCGAGTTATTACTTATGTTTCTTATCAGTTAAAGCCACATGAGAGGAACTATCCCACCTATGACATGGAAGTTGTAATAGTGATTTTTGCACTAAAAATTTAGAGCTATTACTTGTATGGTGTGAAGTTTGATATATTCTCCGATCATAAGAGTTTGAAGTATCTCTTCACTCAGGTAAACTTGAGACAGCAAAGATGGGTTGAGTATATAGAGGATTATGACTTCGACCTACAGCATCCTAGCAAGACCAATGTGATAGCTAATACTCTAAGTAAGAAATCTCATGGTGTACTAGCTATATTAGTATCTGAAGATTAGAAGAACTCAATTATGATTGGTGACTACAACTTGCAGAATTTTGAGAGTGAAAGAGTTGCTTGCCTCAGCAACATTGTTATTTCACCATCATTTCTCCAAACTATCCAACAAAGTCAATGACAAGATCGAGAATTGAGGATAATCTGGAACCAACTTCACAATGGTAAATAGTTAGATGGTTGGAGTACCAAGAGAGAAGAGTTCTTGCTTTTTAATGGGAAATTAGTTGTGGCTAATGTACCTAATCTTCGAGAAATCATTCTAACTGAGGCTCACAAATCAAGGTTCATAGTATATCCTGGTAATACTAAGATGTACTAGGACTTGAAGAGACAATATTGGTGGAAAGTTATGAAGAAGGATGTGGCTACCTTTGTAGCCAAGTGTTTGACATGTCAGTAAGTCAAGGCTGAGCAATAAAGACCAATTAGGTTACTACAATTGTTACTTATTCCGAAGTAAAAATGGGACAAGATCACAATGGACTTCGTGACTAGTTTATTGAAGATCTTGAGGAAGAACGACGTAGTTTGGGTAATAGTCAATCGGTTGACGAAGAGTGCTCACTTTATACTAATTAGAATTGACTACTCATTTACCAAGCTCAATAAACTATATGTGGAGAACATCGTATGCCTGCATGGTGTGCCTTTGAGGATAGTTTCTGATATAGACCCAAGATTTACTTCTAAGTTTTAAAAGCCTTATAAAAAAAACATTTGTTATGTAGTTGAATATCAATATAGCTTACCATTTTGAGATAGATGACTAGTCTGAAAGGACCATCTAGATGCTTGAGGACATACTACGTTATTGCATACTGGATTTTGGTAGAAACTAGGATGATTATCTTCTTTTAATAGAATTTGCTTATAATAACAGTTACTAGACTAATGTGGGTGTGGCTCCATATGAGGTGCTATATAGGAGGCCATATAGATCACCTTTGTATTAGACAGAATTTGAAATGCATGTTACTCTTAGACTTGAATTGATTGAGAAGACTGTTAGAATAATGTCCTATAACACAGTTTATTATTTTGACATTATAAATAATGTTTCTCAGATTATTTATTATCTATTTGTTATTAATAAATTTCGTATCATGAATTTCCATTTTATTTATATTTCATTGATATACATGTGATGTCTATGTTTACTTTATGTAAACATCTAAAAGATTCTGATGTATGTAATGAGTAATAAAGAATTATCCATATGATAAGTTTATATGTGGGAGATATTATATTTTTTATTTCATTATATATAAATTAAATTATCCGTATTCTACATATTGAAGATGGAATCGTTCACTATGTCGTAAAATGTAGTGTTCTCTATTTGATTAGTGAAGTCCCCAATAATCAAAGTGAGTCTTCAAATAGAAATATTAGTTTATTATAAGAAAGTTATAACAACATTCAATAAGATTGAGTGAATTAGAATTTGAGGTTAAATATCATAACTTAAATTTCTAATTTTACTAATCTAGCACTATTATATAAAACCTTAGTTCGAGAGATTAACGAACTTATGTTCCTGTGTTTTGCCCTTTTAAGTTACTAAAGGACTAGTTGTGATTTATGCTTCAAACTTTAGTATCTTAAAAGATAAGGTTTGTGAAATGTATAGAACATTTTTTTCATGATGGATGCCATATATATAATATCACTTTAAATTTTTTCAAGTACTTGGATAATATAAACCATGGCCTCAATATTCACTATGTGAATTTGACTATATTGGTATAAGCAGATACAAACACCGTAGTCAACTATTATCCATTAGATGAAAAATAACAACTAAAAGATAAATATGTACTAGAAGAGTAATACATTAATTTCACCTTGTTAGTATGGCATTGCATTAGGTGTACGTCTATAGGTATAGTATATACTAATTGGATTGAGCTAATTAGTTGATAATAAGTTTCACAGAAAATAAATAACATTTAGT
This sequence comes from Parasponia andersonii, assembly GCA_002914805.1. Classification (NCBI taxonomy): domain Eukaryota; kingdom Viridiplantae; phylum Streptophyta; class Magnoliopsida; order Rosales; family Cannabaceae; genus Trema; species Trema andersonii. The sequence continues at coordinate 526,013 of JXTB01000034.1, forward strand.
CCATGAGTTCAATATTAGATCTATAGTGGTGTGCCCTAATATTAATGGACAAGACTCAATCATAATTATGAATTAATTATAATTATAATCCATTGAAGCTTGGGATTTATGGATCCATCTGATCCGATGTCTAGTTCAAATTAAAGCTCAATAGTTATTTCATGATCAGTTAAGCCCATTAAGCATAATAGATTTTACTAATCTCTATATAGATAAGAGAAAAGTTCTCTAGCTATTAGTTTAATAAGTTACATATGAAACACCCTCGAGAAGTAAATGTTACATGAAAAATATAGAGAGAAAAAGTAGAGAAAAATCAGCCAGCCCAGAAATTCATTATCCTTGGTGTTCTAATCATCCCAGAGAAATCGATTCAAGGATATTATTTTCTTGTTCATCTATAGATCTCTTTGTTAGAAATCAAGAAGGTTACCATCTACCGAATCAACTAAATAGCTTTCGAGAATAGACAAGAAGACGAGAAAGTTGTGGAGTGAATCCATGTATTGTTCTTGTCTAGATCAAGAGATAATTTATATTAGATCATGATCTAAAATATTTTGTAAAAAGAAAACTTTTAAATGATCAATTTTGTTGCGTTTCTAGATTTTACAAAACTATAGTGTTCTTAAAAATGATTTTACGAATATATATTCTAGAATTTTATTCCAATAAATACTAACAGAGATTACTAAGAAGATCAAGGACATCTAAGAGAGACTCAAAGAGATTCAGAGTCCCTAGAAAAGTTATGTAGACCTTAAGAGTGTGAGCTAGAGTTCGATATTAGTGATTTTGTATTCTTAAAAGTGACTCTAAGACGTGATGTTACAAGATTTGGAGTTAAGGGTAAACTTGCTCTAATGTATATTATTCCTTTGGGATCGCTGAGAAAATTGGACCAGTGGCATATTACCTGAATCTACTTGCATAGTTGGGTTATGAGCATAATGTGTTCTGTGTGGCGATGTTGAAGAGTGCACACTGGACCCATCTCATGTTATTCAGTACGTACATACACCAATCCAAGAAGATATGTTCTATAAAAAGCAACTTGTTTATTTATTGGTAAGAGAGTTTAAGGTGCTTCATAATATAGAGATTCCACTTGTCAAGGTACTTTGGAAACATCATAAAAAAAATGAGGCTACTAGGAAACTCGAGACGGAGATGTACAAGTAGTACCTTCATTTGTTTAACTTTCAATTAGAAGTTGTATTGTGATATAAATCTTGACTTGTAGTTGAATTTTAGGATGAAATTCCTATAAAGAGGAGAGAATATAAAAACCCAGATTTTAAGAGCGTTCATTGAAAATTTTACCAATTTTCATATTAAATAAGATGTGGTTTATTTGTAAAACTTCTATAGAAATAGGGACAAAATTGTAATTTCTAAGGAAAAGATTGAAAGAGTTTCGAAAAATGGGAGACCATTCTGTAATTTTTTAAAAAATTGTATAGTCCTATAATTGGTGATTTGAACCTCTTTTTTTCCCTCAGTTTCTCTCTCTTCCTCGCTCGATCTTTCCCACGCGTTTCAACTGAAGTAGCCTAAAGGAGCTAAAGTTCACCAAGCCACTGTCCAGCTACAAGGACCGCCAGTGAGGCCTTCATGCACCACCCCATGATTGACGCTAAGCAACAGAAGCCACCGGAGAAGCCTTGATGTCGCCAGAGAAGACAAAAGGCTACAAAGAACTTTAAATTTTGAGCATCATTTCAGGCTATTCCAGGTTGCATTCTTAAACTCATTGGATTCGTATCGTTGAGAAAAATCTCTAAGTATCTATCTCATGACTCCATTTTTTCCAGTTTGAAAGTTACCATTTTTGTGTAATTTGATCTCAGATTTGACTTTTTTATCCAACCATTGGATTGTGTTTTTGATGTTATTTTTGGAATATACTTGAGAAATGGAGAAGAATGATATTTAATAACTATATTTGATAACTAACATAAAAAATGAAATCAAACGACTAAGATTTGTCTTGTTTTGCATGCCACCGATCCAATTTTGGCTTGAACATGAATTAGACGGATTATATATCTAACTTAGTAATTTTTGGTACTATCCCTAAAAAGGTCTGTTTGTGAATTTGAAGCTCCATTGAGAAGTTAGTTTTTCACAAGAGAATAATCGAGGGCTTGGAATTAATTCCTGACCCTCCGAGTGATCGTCCAATAACACTTTGAGGATCCAATAGTATGGTATCACTATTCTAGTAAGATAGGAATTTGATTACCTCTGCTTTATATCTTTTTATTAAAACTTACTTTTTGCATTATATGATGATAAACATGATTTTTAAAAATTCGATATGCTGCTCATTTTTCTATAAAACCTAATATGTTTATTTTTTAAAAAAACTAGAGCAGGATAATTTTCACACTTCAGTTTTATATTATACATATCACAGGATCATATATGAGTACCGTGTTAGCATCGTAGGTTCATAGTGTGGCGTTGCGTACCCCACCATCTGTATAGAGTCTATAAACCTACACGAGATTTGTTTCTTTTGACTATCTCCATATTTGGCAGGCGTATGCAATTCAATTGCCTCTTCAAGTTTGGTAGGCGATACATGGATGTGGGTGTCCTCTCTGAATATTAGCTTAGGTATCAGGCAGGTTGTTAGATACACTTAGTGTCATCATTCTAGGTATCCACAGATAAGAGGATGTGAACTTATTAGTATAGGTTGATTTGTATTATGTGCATATGAATTGGATGGTTTTGCTTATACTGTTTTATATATATATATATATACATAATATTGTCAGTTTTAGACTATTATATATATGTTTGTTTTGGATTTTAAACTAACCATGCAGGAACTTTCCATCACTAAAATATTTTCCATCAAGATAATTGTTTTCCTACTGGGCATTTTATGCTCATCTTCTACCTTCCTTCCTCAGGTGATGTTCAATGTGGTCTTAGTGATTAAGAGGGTTAAAAGATCATATTTGATTATAGTTCGTTATCTTAGTAATGTTAGAAGCTTGTTATTGTGGTATTTGGATTATTTAAATTTGACTTAGCATTAAACCAAGATTACTACTTTTTATTAAGTCTGTGAACTTTATGTATGCTATTTTGGCATTTGATATTCGTTATAGATGATGATGATGCTTAGACTTAAACTTGATTTATATTTTTTGGTTATTATTCAATCTATGTTTCATAGTGTATACAAACTACGGGAGAGGCTCATAGGATGAAATTTCAAATATTTTATTTAAATGGACTGTTTATAAAATTTAAACCTTTAAGACTTTTTTTAAAATAAATCAAGGAATTTCTTATCTTAGTGAAATTTCTCTTCTACCACTGTCCCAAGATTTGAGTTGTGACAAACAAGTTAGAGTTCCTCTCTCTAACTTATCTCTAAATGTTAATTTATATAATATGGATACTAACAGAACTTGAATAGTAGTAGATTGACCAACTGGATCAAGATTTTGGTTGAATGATAAAATTAATGACTGGATCAAGATCACTCATTTAATTAATTTATTTAGTAGTTAAAATAGAATGAAAATAACTATTTGACAAAGACATTTTAAGTTATGTTCATAATATATAAGGATATACCTTGAATGCTTATTATTATATTACAAGATTGATTACCTTATTTGAACAAAGAAATATATATATTTAATTAAAATATTGACCTTTTCCTTTGTGCATATATATCCAATTATCCTATATTTTCTCAAATGCTTTAGAAATAATTTTATAAAATAATATAATAAGTATTTAAGGTCATGTTTAATATATCGTACTGTATTGTATTATATTTAGTTTATTGTACTGTATTATTCTATTACAATAGTATGTTTGATTTTTCATTATATTAAGATGTTGCATTAAAACTTAATTTTTGAAAAATATCACTTTTAAAAGTTCATTTAGAAAAAATACCATTCTGAAAAATCTATTTTGAAAAATACCACTTTTTGAGAGTTATTTTTCAAAAAAAAAAAACCACTTTCTAATTTTTAAAATATAACTTTTGGAGTATTTAGAAAAATACTATTTCTAAAAAGAATAAAGTGATTTAAGAAAAAGATACGAGAGAGAAAATAAAGAGAGAAAGTGATAAGAGAGAAATTAAGGATAGAGAAAGTTATCAGAGTCAATGTTATAAATATGATGTAATATAGAACTTTTTCTATATTGTATTAAATTTTAATATCTTATTAAATAGTACAATACAAAACTACAACCAAACATAGTATTATGTTTAATTAATACAATATATAATCCTTATATATTATACCAAATATGACATAAAGTATAATATTCAAAATATTGTTCAGAATAAGTTAACATTGGAATAGGATATCTATTTTAGGTATCCTCTATAAATACCTTGAATTTTATCAAGGGTATTTTTGGTCTTTTCATAAATTGGGAGTTAAATTTTATTTAATTGGCTGAAATTTTAATTAAATTTGAAGGAGGGATCAAAGTGGAAGACTTTGTTGAAGTTGAGGTCAAATTTGAATTTATAAGGACTTAATCAAAAAGAAATTCAAAAAATGGGTCATAATACAATTTTGAAGAGATAGGTCACCAGTCCATAAGTTACACATGTCACAAAACCCACAAATGATCCCTAAATCCCTAACTCCCCTCTTTATTTAACAATAACCCATCACTTTCTCTCTTTCTTTTCTTCTTTTTCGTCCATTTTTCTTTGGAGCCCCAAAATCTGGCCACTAGTGCCGACCTACCCTGAGCTCTAGCCGAAGCACCTCCCCCACATATAGACAAACCTCTGTCGCCCAATTGCAATAATTCGCACGTGAAGCCATACTGAACGCAGTCATTCGTGGCTGAATTCTGGCATTCCTATCACTCTTAGTTGCCACCCACTATCGTGAAGAGTGAGCCTGATGTCATGACCCTAGCCTCAAACTAGATAATCGTGTGGCATTTAGTATAGTCCGTCGCACTAAGTCAGCCTACCAACACTCAAGAAAGGGACTTGAGTAAGCTTTGTGATAAAGTGGTAAGGATAATAGAGTTTGAGTGAATAAATAGCTTTGTATTACTCTTAGAATGCTTATAATTCTCACAAATGGGACTTATGTACAAATGAACCCAAAGGGTCTTTTATATAGGCAAATCCTAAACTAAATAAGGGTTATGATCGTGCCAAGTAGCATGATCTTACAAAAGGATCAATAGGATGTAACCCTCATGTTTACATGGAGAAATCTTGAACAAGCATGGCCTAGATCCTTCTAGGAGCTTCACCCACCATCTTTGCTCTTCCAAGTCATTCTAGTAGCTTCTAGGACCGTCCAACCCATCTAGCACCATCCCGCCTTGTCTAGAGCCTTCTAGGACTTAGTAGCACCATCTAGAGTCTTCTAACACGGCCAAGACTTCTCTTAATTATTCTAGAAGTGTCTACCACATTCTAGGGCCTTCTTCTATACTTTTGGGTGAGCAATATATATAGAGGATCTTAGAGCCATGAACAGCAACATTTGGATTTTGGGGAGCCAAATGAGCAGGGTGTAACACCCTCGCCTACTCAAGTTCGTGATGTCTCCGTCGCACCATCGACTTTGAATTACTCGATATAGTTTTTGAATTACCACAAGGCATCCTCATGCTCTTAGCTAGCCTTGGTCTCAAACAAATTCTTCCATTTCACTAGGTATAGTTGATAATTTGGAATACCACATCGACGGATCAAGTGATCAGCCAAAATACACTCCACTTCTTTATCAAAAGAGGTTACCACCGTAGTGGGAGCACTTTTAGACTCGCCTCGCCTCTTAAAGGATCTTTCTCATCTCTGTGGTAGGATTTTAGCATGCTAACATAAAAGACAGGGAAAATCTTTAACTTGGCAGGGAGTTAAAGCATATAGAAGACCTTACCCACACGCTTGAGTACCGGAAATGAACCCTCACATTTGCATACCAACCCTTTATGTACCTTATTTAAGGTTTTGAATTATTGGGGCAATAGTTGGATGACCCACTTCTTCATTCTTTTGGAAGCTTTGTTCAAGTAGGCCCTAGCCAACTCCGCTTACTCATGCCATGCCTTAGCAAACTTGAATGCCGCAAAGCTATTTCCACTGTAACTTATCACTAAGGCATGTGGAGTCATAGGTTGTTGACCCATGACTATCTCGAAAGGACTCTGGCCCGTAGACTCGCTCCTCTGGATGTTAAAGGAGAATTGGGCTACATCAAGTTATTTTTCCCAATCTTTTTAGTTGGCACTCACAAAGTGTCTCAAGTATAGCTCTAACAAGGCATTCACCCTTTCTGTTTAGCCATCACTTTAGGGGTGAAAGCTAGTAGAAAAGTTCAAGTCTGAACCCATTAACTTGAACAATTTTGTCCAAAACCTTCTAATAAATTAGGGATCACAATCACTTACGATGTTTGATGGGACTCCCCAAAGCTTCATGACATGCTTCATAAAGAGCCACCCAATCTCAATGGCAGGACAATTAGATGAAGTAGGTATAAAGGTAGTATACTTGCTGAAGCAATCCACCACCACTATAATACTGCCAAAGCCCTCTGACTTAGGCAGGCTAGTGATAAAATCTATAAAAACACTCTTCCACGGCCTCTCAGGAATGGAGAGAGGTTCCAACAATCTGCCCAGTGATTGTTGTTCCACCTTGTCTTGTTAGCATACAAGATAAGTTCGTACATAGGCTTCAACATCATCCCTCAGTTGAGGCCAATAGTAGATAGCTTTGATAAGAGCAAGAGTGCAATTCTAATTTAGGTGACCAGCCCACAAGGAATTCTGGTACTCTTTGATAAGCTCTTTTCTTAAGTTCCTCCACTTAGGCACATAGAATCGATTGCTTTTGGTATAGAGAAGTCCATTGCTCAGCCAAAAACGTCTCATCTTTCCTTCCGTCACTAGGGGTAGCAAGCTCTTTGCAAGAACATCGTGTTCTAATCCTTCATTGATTTTCTCTATCAATGTGCTATCAAGCCTGCTTAAGGTGGCCAGCTTCGCCTTTCTAGTTAGGGTATCCGCCACTACATCGGCCTCCCAGGCTTATATTCAAGCTTGTAATCGAATTCTACCAAGAAGTCTTACCATCAAGCTTACTTGGGACTCAACTTTTTCTAAGCTTGAAAGTAGCTTGTAGCTACGTTGTCAATCATGATCGTGAAGTGAGTACCCAATAAGTAGTGTCGCCATACCCTTAGGTAATAGATGACGGCAGTCATCTCTTTTTCTTGCACTGTGTAGCATTTCTCAGTGTCATTAAGCTTGCTGTTTTCGTAAGCAATTGGATACCTTTCTTGCATTAGTACTCCACCAATAGCAAAGGCAGAGGCATCTATGTGAAGCTCATATGCCTTAAAGTGGTCAGGTAAGCTGAGAACTGGCTCTTCACTTACCGCCCTCTTCAAGTCTTCGAATGAAACTTGTGATGAACGTCTAATTGTGTACATTTATTATGGGATTAGATCATCATTATATACTTAGAGTTTCATTAAATTCTCTAATTTAAAGCACTTTTGTAGACATAAGCATAAAAGCAAGAATTACCTCTAATTTGTGCTAAATATTTGTTTCTATGCAGGTTTTGTAAAATAGGTACAGATTCTAAACTACATGTGATTTTGATCCAATTCTTAAACTCATGGATTCTAGACTCAATTATTCACTAATTCCAATTCACAAGATCTGCCCAGATTATTTTGAAATGGGCCTCAAATGGACAACATTATAAATTAGACTGCACTCACGTTTAGCCCAACACTCTTTATTATTTGGCCCATTCTGACCTCATTACAATCTCAAATGGAGTGATTCTTGATGCTATGGACACGTACACAAAATTATCTAGATGATTTGTTCTTTGAGAAAATTCAAAAGAAGCCGAAATCTGGGTAAAAAATCGGATCTTTCCACATGATAAGATCAGCAACTGATTTTGACTCAGCAGAACCTAACTTCACCAATTTTGCTATAAGTCAAGAAATACCTCTCCAATGGATGCAATTTTGGTGGCATACGACTTCTAAAAGATAAGGCTTCAAGTTTTCTTCTTTGATCAAGACATTTTTCGTCAAAATTCATGAAGTTGCAGATACATCTTTGAGAGAGACTGAATCTGCCAAAACAAGTTGCTAACTTGCTCTTATCCTTAGTTTACAAATTTGACTTTGTATCTCTAAATTTTCCTATAAATAGATGCTTAAGCTAGGCTTAGGAGGCATCTTGGTTTTGTAAACTAGATCACTCTCTTTTATTCTCCTCTTGTTATTCATGATATTTTAATATTGCTTTGCCTTCACAGTAGTAAGAGTTTTATGTTTATAGATATGTTCATATTGTTTTCATACTTGTTATTCTTCCTCATCATGTTTACTTAATCTTGCATGTTGCTAAGGTGTAAAGGTGAATCTCTTGGGGGAAAGATAGGTATAATCTAAATTCTAGGTAGACTTCATTGTTTATATCCTTTAATCATTGTCATATATGTGCTATTTAATTTTTTTAATCAATCTTAATACCCTCCTTGTTAAGTGGTGGGTTTTGATTCATTGTAGTCAACCTTTGGCACAACAAATACTTAATTCCTTTTGTACCGATTATGCTAGGAAGGAATTTTGATTTGTTGTAGACATAAGGTGGCACCATGAATGCTTGACCACATTTGCAAGTGTTGACGTTATCAAAGAAGGTAATTAAGAAAAATAATCTAATCACATAAATAACTAATAATGAACCTTTAATGATTAATCTTTCGATTGGAACCTCCGTTGTGTGTAGATTCCAATCGAATGATAAAAGAACTTAGGTTATACTTATTTGATGTACCCAAGAGTGGATCCCCTAATCTTAGCAGCTGTTTAATTTTGTAACTTTATATTGTTATATTTTTGTCACTTTTTTTTTCATATTGTCATAATCATCCTACAACATAATTTCTTCTATCATCTTTATTCCAGTAATATATGTGTTATGGTCTTGTATTATTCACTAACCTTCCTGTGGATCGACCTCGGTCTTACTGAGTAATTTATTACTTTGACACTCCTGCACTTGGGAAAAGACTTCATTAATTTGAATCAGTCAACTTGACACTTAGGTGTCCACTCCCAAGACTTGTTCTTCTTGAGCAGGATAGTAAATAGCATTACTCTTGCTGAGTAGGACTTGATAAACCGCCTATAGTAGTTCACAAGTCTAATGAAAGACCTCAATTCTGGCACCTTAGTAGGAGGTTCTCACTCTTGGATAGCTTGCACCTTGACTTCATCCATCATAAGTTTCCCATCCTTTGTTTTATGCCCTAGGAATATTACTTTTTCTTGGGCGAAGGAGCATTTCTGCTTCTTGATAAATAATTGGTTTTCCCTTAAGCCCTCGAATAACTTCCTCAAATGTTCTAGGTATTCTTCCATGGTCTTACTATAAATGACTATATCATCAAGATAGACTACCCTGAACTGATCGAGGTAGGGATGGGATAACTTATTCATGAGGGTGCAAAAGGTAGCAGGTGCATTGGTAAAACCGAATGGCATGACTAAGAACTCATAAGCACCATATCTTGTCACACATATGGTCTTAGGCTAATCTCCCTCCGCTATATGCACTTGGTAGTATCTCGAGCTCAGATCAAGCTTTGAAAAGTATCTAGTATTCCCAGGTTGATCGAACAAGTCAGAAATAAGCAGGATGGGGTATTTGTTTTTTACCGTCACCTTGTTAAGAGCCTGATAATCAATGTACATCCTTAGTGATCCATCTTTCTTCTTCTGGAACAACATCGAGGCACCAAAAGAAGCTTTGAAGGGCCTGATGAACCCACATCAAGCAACTCTTTTAGTTGTATTCGGAGTTCTGCTAACTCTGGAGGGGCCATTCGATAGGGACTTATCACAGGTGGCCTCGTGCCTAGCTCAAGCTCAATTTCATTATCCACCTCCCTCCTAGGTGGAAGTTACTTGGGCAGAGCATCCGACATCACATCTTAGAATTCATCTAAGACAGCTTACACCTCTATGAGCAAATTACCTTGAGGTTCCAATTCTTCATCATCATGCTCCTTTAGGATGGCCAAGTAACTCTTATCCTCCTTTCTCAAGCCCTACTTGAATTGAAGTGTCGAGAGTACTTTGTTTCCCACTTTTGTGGATTGCTCTGTTGGTACAACACATGCCTTTTCACTATCCATGATGTTCATAGAGTTGGTAAAAGGAACAAAGAATGCTCATACTGCATCAAGGAACTCTAAACTAAGCACCACCAGAAAATCATCTATTGGCACCACTGATAAGTCAAGTTGGCCAACCCACGCACCTACGCTAGCCTTAACACCATGAGCAACCTCATGGATGGAGCATGTTGTTGAATTTACTGCCTTGAAGGAGCCTCCTCCATTGGACACCAACAAGCCCAACCGCCTAGCTTCTTCAACAGAGATGAAGTTGTAGGATGCACTCATGTCAATCAAGGCTTTAGTAGTCTTGCCATTGATTATTGCATCCATAAAGAGTAGACCCTTAGCTTGTGACTTAGGAGCTGATTACAAGGCGTTAAGGAGTTGCAAGGAACCAACACGAGCACCACCATCTTTCCTATCACTTCCTTCTTGGCTTGGCTTAGAGGCAATTAAGGCATTAAGAGCTTTCTTCTTTGGACACTCGCGTGCCCAATATGGCCCATCATGAAGGAAGCACTTGACTCTTGGCTTGGAGAAGTCACGATCTTCCTTCTTCTTACCCTTGTCTTTGTGCCTGTAGGATGAACTATCTTTGTTCTATTTTCCTCCTTTTGTTTACTTTCTCCCACTCTTTGCTCCATCACCCTTCTTATTTTTTGCCTTAGAAAGGTCCTTATTGGTAGAGTAATCAATAAAGCTCCTGACTATCGCAATAACATCAGCCAAGTCTTAGATGCCACGGTGCTTAAGCTCTAACTTGGCCTAGTTCTGAAGATCATCCATGAACAAGAATAAGGCATTTTTATCTGAAGTGTTAGGGACTTTGAGCAAGAGTGTGGTAACTCTTTCACGTAGTCTCTAATACTGCTAGATTGTTTGAGGCAGCGAAGACGGCCTTTCACCTCCTCTTCGGTATTCCTAGGGAAGAATTGTATTTTTAGCTCCCTTTTGAAGTCATCAAAGGTGGCTATAGTGCATACCCCTCATTACATCTCCCCATGTCTCTGGCTCTACTATAGCATGGCGGTATCAGTTAGATACAAGGCAACATTATGAATTTACCGATATCGACTGCCATATCGGTGGCCTCAAACTATTACTCGAGTCTCCATAGGAAATTCTCAACTTCACTAGCATTGTGAGTACCATTGAAGGTCTTGGGTTTAGGTACCTCGACCTTTCTTGCCTTAATGGTTATTATGGTGGTCACCTGCATGGCTACCACTCACTTTCACAAAGCAAGATCATCACCCATCTCATCTACTCTAAGTAAAATATTAGTGAGGTCTCTTTATAAGAGATCTCGTACCTTGGCAATCTCTGAATGAAGGGACTCAATCTCGCACCTTAAGTCGGCTTCTAGCCCACCAAGTGCATCTTTGATGCCGTTGTGGATCTCCGCATTCTCAGTCTCTAAACCACCGTAATGGCCATCTAGATCGTTTACTCACTCACCCAACGTACCCAAGTTAGACTCTAGTCAAAACACTCTAGCCTTCAAGTTAGTCACCACGTCCCTCGACTTGCCCCGGGTAGCACCCTTGTTCCCTTCATCACGCCCACATTCAGAAGCACCAACTTTAACGAGGTCAGGAGTTGTAGCCATAGTCTTTATATGGATAATGGAACCACCAAGATAAAACGAGCAACCAAAGCTCTAATACCACGCTGTCATAACCCTAGTCTCAAACTAGATAATCGTGCGACACTTAGCACAGTCTGTCGTACTAAGTTAGCCTACTAACACTCAAGAAAGGGACTTAGAGTAAGCTTTGAGACAAAGTGGTAAAGATAAAAGAGTTTGAGTGAATAAATAGCTTTGTATTACTCTTAGAATGCTTATAACTCTCACAAATGGGACTTGTGTACAGATGAACCCAAGAGGTCTTTTATATAGGCAAAATCTAAACCAACCAAGGGTCATGATCGTGCCAAGTAGTATGATCTTAAAAAAAGTCTAGAATATTCTCAAATAAAGTGGTAATATCTATAAAGATATTTACATGGAGAAATCTAAAATAAGTATGGCCTAGATCCTTCTAAGAGGTTCACCCACCATCTTGGCTCTTCTAAGTCATTCTAGTAGCTACAAAGACCGTCCAACCTATCTATCACTATCCAACCTTGTCTAGAGCTTTCTAGGACTTAGTAGTACTATCTAGAGTCTTTTAACACGGCCAAGACTTCTCTTAATCATTCTAGAAATGTCTACCACGTTCTAGGGCCTTCTTCTATACTTTTGGGTGAGCAGTATAAATAGAGGACCATAGAGCCATAAGCAGCAACATTTGGATTTTGGGGAGCCAAATAATTAGAGCGTAACACTAAGCTCCCTTGAGTCTAGCCGAGCCTCTCACTACCACAAATTTCTGGCCAAGAAGCCTCGGTGAGTTTCTAAACTTTTTGTGTCATTTTCGTAACAAAAAGTGATACTTATGTTATTATTTTCGTAATGTTCATCCATTGCTCATGAAACTTCAGGGAATGAAAATATGATTTAAAACAAGCTAAATATTGGTGGATTTATGGAAAACGAATTGGCAGATTGAGAGAAAATCTGATATGAAAATTGTGGATTTATTTAAATATTTTCAGAATTGGCATTTTTATAATTTTTTTAATTAGTTTCTAATTAAACCCATATTTGAGCTAGAGGCCTCGAAACTAAAATTGGACTTTAGAATTGGGCTAAGTACGATTAAGAGATGAGTTTTGATATAAAATATCAATATGTTTTAATGTGGCACGAAATTTGAGACATAAGGATCAGGATTTCATCTCGATTTGTGTGCCACATGTCTGGTCTCGGTTTCGGTTTGAGACCTGAAATGATCAAGTTATATGGCTGACCTAGCATTTTTTGGTGATCTAAATTTAATGGTGACCTCCGTTTTTCAATTTAAGACTTCATTTGAAAAATCACCCCTCAAAACAAGCTCACGGGATCCCGAAATGACTCTCTAAGCAATCAGGTGACTAATAGGGGAATCTACAGATGCCAATAACTTAGTTTAGCTTAGCTATCAAAGCGAGATAGGGGTTCAATTACTAAGTTTTATACTTATTTTGATTTAAAATGTGCATTTCTTACAATTATTAATTTTCATAGATTTTAATTATTTGATTGGATATATTGTGAACTTGTGAACTATTATGATATATGGATTGTTCTTGGATTAGTTTATATAGTTTTACGAAGGTTTAAAATTTTGGTTTTGGGGAAACTACAGTCATTGTACCACCTAATTTTCTATAAATTCTAGAATAATACCAAATGAATTTTAAAGCATGATTTCCTTGATATATTTGATGCAAGGTTATTACATACTCTATGATATGTTGTACCTACCATAGGATCATACTCTTGAGCCCTATTTTAGTACCATAGTATTTAGATTGCTGGCGAGTTGCTGCAGTGCTAGGTGAGAGACCTAGGCCTTTACGCATGATTTACTGACACACTTCTAAGTAGTGTAAGGATGTTGGGTACCTCTATTAAAGAGATATTACAATGTTGTGATGGGAGGATGAGAGCTCATACTTATACTTAGTTGATTTATGATATGTATAACATGGTGACTCTAGTTTCGGTTTTGAATACATGATTACTCTTGTGCTTGATTATTTATAAACTTGTTTTATAAATGGATTTTGGAAAGGTACTAATTATGCAAATTTGAAAGGTTGCATTCATACTAAAAAGGTTATTGAATTCCTACTGAGTATGTGAATACTCACTTCTTATCTTTTTCCCTCTCAAGTAATGTGCAGTGTGAATTAGGCAATTCCAAAGCAAAATAACCAGAAGAGAAAGATTGTAATTATTTTAGTAGTTGGTAACTACTTAATTACTCATTTTGGATTTATAATAAAATTTAAGGTTCATACTTTAGATTTAGCCTATATTATTTATTATGCCTACTTATGATGATAATGGTGATACATATGTATATTTATGAATATTATCAACAGTCTATATCTAATGATGATCACAAAACTATAGGAATTTATAATTTGAATCATCTTTACAAACTTTTTCAGAAGCTATCTAGTTGTTATTTTTCTGAAAAATTGAAGTTTCTAAAATTTTTTATAACAAATAATGAATTTCCACTTATGAAATTTCTCTTCTACCATTGGCTTGAAATTTGGGTCATGACATCCACTTCATTTACCTTTTAAAAGTAATTAAGAAAATTTTCCAAAAGATCTATGACAAACAGATTTTAAAATCTGTCATATAACTAATTAGCATCCCATTAATGTATATTTATGTATAGTTTTACAATTTGCCCTAACTACTCCTAAAAAAATAAAGATAAAGAATAGCTTAGCAACAAATTGATAAAACAATGGATCAATATATACATATTTAGAGGTGCGAGTCTTACCTCTATTAGTATGCATGACTTAACCACATGCTTAGCACCATAAAATGCACCAGTTGACATGAGTGTATTGTTGCACTTCTGAAGTTTTTTTATTAGTAGATATTTTCCTCGCAGCCCTATTTTCTTCATTTTGAGTGGAAATACAATATACTATTTTTCAATAAGAAAATCTTCCAGTATAACATTAGAGATACAACTAAGTATCCCATGAAACCACATACAAAGAGTAATATAATTTAAAGCAAATGGAACTTAGTTATATGAGCTGTAGCATTTCCCAATCAAGGAATGTAGCTATAGCATACAATTTCCAAACTGATTTTTTCCATTGCTACCCTTATGGTACTCCATTTTCTCCCACAAGTTTTGTTATTCGTATCCCGATTTTATTTTTTAGGCTTTTTATTACCAAAATCCTTTGAACTTGAAATAATTTAATAAAATTAATCTTGAACTTAATTTTTTAAAGCAAAATTTCTTGAATTCAGAAAAATTTAGTAAAATTAACCTTGAACTCAGTTTTTTAGAATGAAACTCCCTGAAGTTCCCTAATATTAGAGCAAAACCCTTTAAAGTCCTCTAATATTATAGCAAAACCCTCTAAATCTCATGATATTAGTTTTGTTGGAAAAAACAAATGTTTATTATTAAGTCTTTATTCTCTTATTTATGGCTTTTAGGTCCTTAGTAATTTTTTTTTGTCAATTCTTTTTTATTTTTTTAAATAATAATTTCTTTTTATTTCTAATTTTATCAATACTGAGATGAGCACATTTGGACAAGTACTAATTGATAACAATTTTGTATAGAAAATATTAAAAGGGATTAACATGAAACAAAAAAATAATATTGAGGGCCTAAAAATCATAAATAAGATAATAAGGACTTAACAGTAAAAAAAATTAACATAAATATTTTTTTAACAAAACAAATATTAGAAGAGTTCAGAGAGTTTTCCTCTAATATTAGGAGATTTTAGGGGTTTTGTTCTAAAAAATTGAGTTCAAGGTTAATTTTATTAACTTATTCCGAGTTTAGAGGATTTTAGTAATAAAAAGCCTAATTTTTAAATTAGTTAATTTTTTTTCTATTTTTTATAATATTTTTTTAAGATAATCTTTATATATTACTTGGACGTAACCAACTCAAATTTTACTACTTGCCAGCAAAATTGCCCGGAAAGGAGTATGGTTTAATTCTATTCCTCTTAGGATATAAGAAAATTTTCACAGAACATACGCATGAAATAAATTCCATTCTAAATTGCTAAGGTTACTCTTGTCGAAGACATCATTTTAATCCCCTTATCCTAAAAAATAATAACCACCTCGGCACATAAACTTTTTCATACACACATATTTGAAAATATACAGTTTTTTTCTACTATCCAATACCATAATAACCGCGTTTCAAATAATGTAGTCTTATCCAATAAGACCTCATCAAGCCTAAACAGTTCATGATCCACATGTCCCCACTACAAAAGGACTCTTGCTTATAAATACACACATATATTCCCTCCTCTTCCATCTCCAACCAACTACACTCTCTAAAGCTAATTGCACCGCCCAAGCCGCCTCCTCTTAACCACAGCCCTTTTTCTCTTCTTTCCCACATCGCTCGCTACACACATGGAAACCACAGTAAAACCCGACCATACGGCGGCAACGACGGTCAACTTCTCCGAACCAAGAAAATTCACCACCACCCTCCGATCTGATCTCAAAGAGACCTTCTTTCCCGATGACCCTTTTAGCCGCTTTCGCGACGAAGAAAAGCCGCTCCAACGCCTCAAGAAAGGCGTCGAGTACTTCGTTCCGATCTTCGAATGGCTTCCGAAATACAATTTGCGTCTCTTTCGGTTCGATTTGATCGCCGGCCTCACCATCACCAGCCTCGCTATCCCTCAGGGAATCAGTTACGCCAAACTCGCTAGCGTTCCTCCCATCATCGGTCTATGTAAGTATTAATTACTATATTATTATTATTATTATTATTATTATTATTATTTTCTTTTTTTTTTGTACATTTGAATTAATATTGAGTTTTATTATTTTACGCAGATTCGAGCTTTGTACCGCCTCTTATATACTCCGTTTTTGGAGACTCAAAGCATTTAGCGGTGGGGACGGTGGCGGCGTGCTCGTTGCTCATCGCCGAAACCATCGGGAAAGTGGTGTCGCCGGTGACCGATCCGACATTGTACCTTCACTTGGTCTTCACCACCGCCTTTGTTACCGGCATCTTTCAGACCCTTTTAGGTTTTCTAAGGTTATAACCCAATTTAGGTTAATTTTTACTAATTTACTATACATACGAAGTTTATATCGTAACCATTTTTCTCAGACTCAGATTGGTTGGAAAAAAAATTACCGTGTTTTATGGGTTAATTGTGATGACTTGGTCGTATCTTATCCATTCAAAAAAATGGTAACCATTTATTCCTTTTAAAAAGAAACGTTAAATATCAAGCTCAAAATTTTCTGCAATGTCACAATACTTAACGAATTAATGAGTATATATAAAATGAAATTGTATTAGCTGTCATGGTTTAAATTTTTTTTACCATAAATACCAATCCAGGTGATGTCAATCATAAAAGAAAATCTCTGATAATTTTGGTCACAAAAGCTACTTATTAAAAATTTGGCCAGTGTAAATTTTCCGGTTTTATTATTAATAAAAAAAAAAGTGAAAATAAAATGGTAAATTAACTTTTTGCAGGTTGGGGGTTTTGGTGGACTTTTTATCGCATTCTACCATTACCGGCTTCATGGGTGGGACAGCAACTATAATTTGCCTTCAACAGCTCAAAGGCTTCTTGGGAATGAAGCACTTTACGACCAAAACCAACGCCGTGTCAGTGGTTCATGCAATCGTCCATTATAGACACGAGGTTTGTTTTTTTATAAAAACAAAAACCAAAAAAGAAAAAGTAAAAAGATAAAAAATTGGGGAAAAAAAGATTATTTACTTTTTTGCCATTCCTTGATTATCCAAAATTTAGGGTCAAGAGACTAAACCTTTTGTTGTTGGTTTGGCAGTTAAACAAGTCCACATGAAGCCACGTGAATTTTATTCCATCTAAAGGATTTTTTGTGTGTTTTCAAGTGAAATACGGACACGCTTCATATATAAAGCAAAAGTTCGAAGTCTTGATAGATGCAAGACTTTGAGCTACTATCATGATATGACCATATTAGCCTATCCCTTCATGATTATTTGGTAGATTTTTTTTTTTAAAAAAAAAACATTTAACATGAAGAGTTTACAAACCTAGAAAGTAAGCATAGTCTTATATATTTCAAGCAAAAAAAAATAAAAAATTGCAGCATGGTCTTATATACAAAAAGACATGGACTGGTTTAAGGTACTTAGTTGAATCTACCTCCTCTTATATAACAAATTAAAAGGAAAAAAAATCTTGAAAATAAAAATGGAAGATGGCAATAATCGACAATTGTATAGTTTATTAATTAATGACATTTTCTTTCTGCAGTGGAGGTGGGAGAGTGCACTAGTTGGCGTAATCTTTCTTATTTTCCTTCAATTTACCAGATATCTTGTAAACTCTCTCTCTCTCTCTCTCTATATATATCCTTTATTTACTTATTTTTATTTACATTTATATAATAATTATTCTTATTTAATGTCTTTTATACGACAAACTTTCAGAAACAAAAAAAGCCAAAGCTGTTTTGGGTGTCAGCTATGGCTCCAATGGTGGTCGTTATAGTTGGATGTGTTTTTGCTTATTTGATCCACGGAACGGAACATGGGATACAAACAGTAGGTGCCCCTTATTTTATTTTATTCTTTTTTGGTTGTGGTTAATTTCAAATTATTTTATTGTTTACAAACTAACGGCGCAACGCATTCATATCTATCCCATCACTGTTAAAAATGAAAATCTAATAATTAAGTTACTAGCGACTTTTAAAGTGCAGCAAATTACGTGAAAAAGTCAAATTTATAAGAGGTTTTTGTAGACTAAAACAAGTTTTAGAAATTAATTAATTAAGACCTATCATGTGGCATCATTTGTGGCTTGCTAATTGGTAACACTCATTTTTTTAAAAACGTCAGATGAGTTAAGTGTGAGATTTGGTCACGATGTAAACTAAGAAAATTCTACACAATTCTCTGCAATTAAAAAAACATAAAATAAATATAAGCTAAACAAACAAACCTCTTAAGAACAATAATTCTGGTACCTGTAATATCAGTGGCCGTTGTTGTTTTCTGACCTTTTTCCTCCCACGCGACACCTTTTCTATCTTATAATATAATTTGTTTCTTGTTATATGTCAAACCAAACTCTTCTTTTAGCTACACCAAATAAGTTTGAATCCTTACTCGAAAAATGAATAGTATCTCCACCCACTGAGCTGTGTAACTGAGTCCCTTAGGAATTTAAGATTCTTCCTAACTATGGAGAAAGTAAAATTTAACCACACATCTTAATAATATCACTTTTGGACTTACTTTAGACAAACAAGTTAAAAATCTTCGGTTAATTATGAAACATTTGATATCTTTGTAACCATTATTGTTCTTTGGATTATTTGGTTTCACTACTACTATTACAGTATTATTAGGATAAAATATAGTCTATATAATTGATATGTATATAAATATAGTGTACCACTCCAGTCGTCATTATATATCAAAATGAATAACACGTTTTATGATGTAATTTTAAAAACTGCAAATTATTAACAGTTTATTAAATTTTGTCACAACTTTTTGAATTGTTGTAAAAAGATATTCTTTTCACACCCATGTACAGTAACACCCATTAATCAGTCTCTTCAAATAGATATCCTATAATATATATATATATATATATATATATATATATACATATATGTCCACATCTTACATACTTTTGTGTTGTTTAGGTGGGTGAGCTGAAGAAAGGCATAAATCCTCTTTCCATTGAGTATTTGAACTTTGACTCTAGATATTTACCAGCGGTGATGAAAGCTGGGATTATCACGGGCTTCGTTGCTTTGGCTGTAAGCATAATATATCTACTACGTACTGCATATTGTTAAATTTTCTTTCGTTAATTTTCTTCTTTCTAAGAAAATAATAATCATTATTATAATAATAAAATAACAGAAGATGGGTGGTCAATTGAGTAATTATGAATAACTCAGTAATTAATTAAATCAATTATTTGCAGGAAGGAATAGCTATTGGAAGGAGCTTTGCCATCATGAATAACTTACAAGTTGATGGGAATAGGGAAATGATAGCTTTTGGCTTTATGAACGTTATTGGCTCTTTCACTTCATGCTACTTAACTACCGGTATATATACACTTTAATTAAATTATTTATCACCAAAAATAAGGGGAAAAAAATTTGTGAATAACCCAATATGGATTCGACCAAGGGTAACTCTATAACATAACATGAGAACTATATTAATAAAATGTAATACAAAAATGTCTACTAGTAGTTGTTAATCATTTCAAATCATATTACAAATTTCAGGACCATTTTCGAAGACCGCGGTGAATTACAATTCAGGGGCAAAAACGGCAATGTCAAACGTAATAATGGCAGTGTTTATGGCGCTAACGCTACGGTTCTTGGCTCCTCTGTTCAGCCACACACCTCTGGTTGCTCTATCTGCCATTATCATGTCCGCCATGTTTGGCCTAATCAACTATGACGGAGCTATTCATCTCTTCAAGGTCGACAAGTTCGATTTCTTCATTTGCATGGCCGGCTTCTTTGGAGTGGTTTTTGTTAGCATGGATGTCGGCCTCATGCTCTCCGTAAGTACTAGCCACTATTTTAATCACTAGTAAATTAAACGAGAACGCGTTTTTGAATATTAGATTATATCATAATCATGTAATTACAACTTAACAATATGATTTTTCGTTTTATTTTTTTTGTCCTTAGTTGGGGCTTGGCGTACTTAGAGCTCTTCTATATGTGGCAAGGCCCGCCAATTGCAAGCTTGGAAAAATACAAAATTCAATGCTATACCGTGACACAGAACAGTATCCCGGTGCAACAACAGTCCCGGGGATTTTAGTGCTACAACTAGGTTCCCCAGTTTACTTTGCAAATTGCAACTATATAAGGGAAAGGTAATTATGTATACTCATATAATTAATGTATATACAGAGTCAAAAATTAGTTAGTAATTTTAGCTCTGATAATGGCTGAACTTTGACCACACATATAGGATTTTGAGGTGGATCCGAGAGGAGCAGGCTAATTCGAGTTCCGAAGGGAATGTGATTGAGCATGTTTTATTAGATTTGACAGGTAATACAAGTGAATAATTGTAATAATGTACCAATCAAAGCTATCTAGTAGTGGAATTCCCACTACCAAAATTTGCGAAGACGACAAAACTTTTGTCTTTTATAATTTGGCAAACTTTGGCTAACGCATTACACAATTTTTGAAATTTGGTTATTTTTTCTATAGGAGTTATAACCATTGATGTGACCGGCATTGAAACATTGGTTGACGTTCGCAGATCCTTGGCTGCAAAGGGAATTAAGGTAAACCCTCGGACGGTAACTTTTTTTTTTAATTAAAAAAAAAACAAATTGTTGCTTTCACAAAAGTTATAGGGGTTTATGAAAAGAAATCACGTCACTAATTATGTGAAAATTAATGTCACAATATCATATGATAGGTGAATTTGGTAGTATATTACCATGCAACTATACATGCATATAAGGAGTCCACTTCTGTTAGATTATATATAAGATTTTCATTATTCCACTGGAAAACAGTAAAAATAATACTTTCCACTTTATTTAATAGGGATTTTTTTTCTTTCTTTTTTTTTTTTTTTTTGTGTTTCTAATATAGATGGCCATAGTGAACCCGAGGCTCAAGGTGATGGAGAAGTTCATACAATCACATTTCATAGACAAAATTGGAAAGGAAAATTTCTACTTGTCAGTGGAGGAAGCAGTGGACGCGTGTCAGTTTTCGCTTCATAAGTAGAAGCAAAACGGCGACGTTTCAGCAGAACAACCCATTGTGGTTGATGGGTTTGTGATATGAATCATATGATCATGCTCAATGTTGTTAGATCGTCGTATGGCTTTATCATGTATATAACGCTTGAGATGATATGATCAATAACTCTTTTTTCAGTTAATGTTTGAGATCAAGTTCAATTAATATTGTAACTTAATTAAAAAGAAGAAAAGAGATCTGACAGTATAATACAAAACAAAAACATGTTTAACTATTTCCCTAAGACCAAAAAGAAAACATGTTTAATTGAAGCACAACAAAATGCATATCTGTTTCTTTAGACTCTTTACTTTCTTCTAAGTTTTATTAACTTTACGCAATTAGTTTATACATATAATTGATGCAGCATGCATAATATTATAAAACGACGGATTAAAACTAACTGGATTATGCACGTGTACAGAATTTAATTAGCTGACAACAAAGCCATTAATAAGCCTCGTTCTTTGCCATTTACGCAAGACGACAAATTCTCAGAGTGGTTATTATCTTTATTTGATTTACAATTGCCTTTTTATTTTTAAAGCTATATTTTTCTAATTGGGTTTCTCTTAATTTATGGTATTAGCTTCATAATGAGATATGTATTGAAATTAAGGTATCAAAAAAAGAAGATATTGTATCATCGAAGAGAATCAGGATTCTAGGCGTGAACCGTGAGCGCGGTGCGGTGTATTTGGCGGTATTTTTTGGAAAATTCGTGGGGGAAAAGTCCTTTAACTAAAAATAACCTATTAATCCTACCAAACTATACCTCGCCTCAATATGTGTTTTGATACATACAGTTTATGCAGTTTAGCCCTTGGTTTGGGCTTCTGCAAATATTTCAGCCCCAACTTGAGAAAAAAATTCAAAAATTTATGACTATTGAAACATATGTACATTTAGGCTTTGTCAAAAGACCGATTTTGGAGAGAAAAAAAATTGAGAGGAAAATATCATGGAAAAAAGAGAAAAATATTTTTTTTAAAGTTTATAGAATTTCATTTTAATATTTTTTGTTTTACTAATTAATGTGTCAAAATTCAATATACTAACAAATGACATCAAATCAAAGAATTTTTATCTTTTTTTTTTCTTGTGTTTCAATCCAAATAAGAAAAAATAAAACTTTTGGAATTTTCTTTCTTTTCCTCTAAAAATCTAAGTTCCAAACAAAGTCAAAAAATTATCATAATTTTCAAAACACTTGAGATAGTCATACTTATTCAAGTGACAAAAGCTGGTAAAATAATGCTTTTGAAGTTACCGTATAAATAAGAGGTGTGTAGATGTATAACCCTTTTAGGCTCGAAAATCAACAATTATTTTTAACTGAAAAATTATAGCTAAATGACTTAATTAGATAACCACTGAACATAAATATCAAACCTGCCTTTATAAAAACCCTTTTTTAAGAAATTAATGTTCATTTATGAGTAAAAAGGATTTTAAACTATTTTTTAACATTTAGAAGATCATGTAATTTTAGAAAATGAACTTTACAACTATTAATAGGAAATCACCCTTAAGTAGTGCATTTATTTATTTATTTACATATTTTTATGTACATCAATTCGCCTAATACATTGTATCATTTTCGGCGTTAAATATACTAAGGTCTCATTTGGTGGGCAGTACTTGGGAAAGGGATTGGAATATATTTGATGATTAAAAATGGAGAAGACAACTTTAGAAGGAGTTAAAATAAGACCCCACATTTTTTATTTTCACTTTTTCTTTCTTACACACCCCATTAAAGTGGCCCCATAAATGTTTTTACAATATATACATATAAATATATATTTTTTAATTTAATCACATCTTTTAATCCCGTATTATACCAAATAATTCCTAGTACTAATATAATCCAATCTTGTCGGATCATGTGTACCAAATGGGCCTCTAAGTTTATAAGCGGAACTTTTACGGCTAGAAAGATATTTACACACTTAAAGATTCAATTTGAAAAATATATAATTTTTATTTTTAGAAAAAAATGCCAATCAGATATACTAGTCTGATAAAAAGATATATTATGACTCAAAAAGTATCTACTACACAAGTAAGAGTTCAACGTGGTATATATTAAAATCTACTAAATAAATATCTTAATATACTAAGATAAAAAAAATTTTAAAAAAAAAACCTAATATACAACTTAATGATGATTTCTTATTAAAAATCATAAGGTTCCATTTGAAACTTAAATTTTGAAACTTAAAATTTTGGAGAAAAGAACTGTGAGAAAAAGTAAAGGAAAAAGAAAGAGGAAATATTTTTCCTACAATTTTATAGTACTTTATTTTGAAATTTTTGGCTTTACTAAGTAACATGTCCAAATTCTATGTACTTAAAAATAACATCAAATCTAACTTTTACTTTTTTTGAAAAAATTTTTTATCACTTTTTGTTTGAATCCAAACAAAAAAAAATGGCCTTATAATTTTTTTTCTTTCCCTTCAAGAATCTGGGTTCCAAGCGGAAACTAAAAATAAATAAAATTGGACAAAAAATGAAACTAATAGCTCTCTTCAAATGGATATTTACCTATAAAAAGATGATTGAACTCTAATTTAATAAATATGACTTAATAAATATGATCATTTGTTAACACTAATTTTTAATTGGGGGGGGGAGGGGAAGAAAAGAAAAAAGGGAACACTGGGCCTACTCTGGGCTTCAGACTTCAGAGCTTTGGATCCCGTAATTAGGCCCAAGCCCAATAACAGAGTGGCAACATCACGCGGTCTGCGAGTCGCTCGTTCGGGTTGCGCCTCTCTCACTCCGAGTCTCACTGTTTCTTTCTTCGTCGAGCGAGCGAGCGTGCGAGGGACCTCCCAACGAAAACGAATTCTCCGAACACTGGTTTTGGTCCAGAGATTCTCTTCGTCTTGATTTTCGTCTTCGGTTTTTTCTTCTCAAGCTTCTTCCTCGCTCTGCACCAGCTAGTTCCCTCTGTCATCTCTAGCACCCGAAAAATGGTAACGTTTCTCATTTTTGTTCTTACAGCATGTCCTTATCTTTCATTTTGGCCTTTTCGACGATTTTCTTTTACTGTTTGGTTGTCGAGAAATGTAGGAAAGAAAAGAAAAGAAAGGAAAATTGAATTTTGGGATTGATATAATTCAGTATCACCGTAGTTGAAAACAATTTATTACTATAAATTCTTCCGAACCGGAGTACGGACTTCGCGATGACTAATTCAGGTTGAATTTTGGTGTTGTGGAAAGTTTTCTCTTCGTTTATTTTTTTGCCTCAAATCTTTTTACTCAAAGGAGTAATCGTCAGTTTTTTTGTTTTTTTTTTTTTTTTTTTTGGCCATATATGATGTAATTATATCTAGAGAAATTAGGGAGTCTTTTTTTTTTTCCAATTAATTTTTAAATGTGGAATTTGAACTAACTATTTTTCTAAATTTTGTGCGTTCTTTTGGGTTATTTTGCAGCCTCTTAGGCTTGAAATCAAGGTATGTATCTTCGATCCTTTATAAAAGAAGGAATTTATTCAGTTTTATGCTTTGGGCTTGTAGCATTCCACTAACAAAATTTGCCTAATTTTCAGAGAAAATTTGTACAAAGGTCTGAGAGAGTAAAATCAGTTGATCTGCATCCAACTGAGTCATGGTGATTTTTTCTTATACCATACATTCTGTATCCTTGCAATATTTGTTGTTGTGTTTTCACTTCGAACTTAGGCTTAGAGACTAAAACTTACCGTTTTAAAACTATTATGCATTACTGCTTTTTTTTTTTCTTTTTCTTTCGTTCTTTATCTGATCATAAGTCCCGCACTTTATGTTTTTGCACCTTTCTGCAGGATTCTTGCGAGTTTGTATTCGGGAACTGTGTACATTTGGAACTACCATGCACAGGTTAGTGGCTTAATCCTTCTGAGTCGTGGCTTCCTAGTGTTAATCTAGTAAAATGCATTGTGTAAAAACTGGACTGCAGCTTATATGATCAGTTAAGTTTCCTGCTTATAGGAAGTGAAGTATAAAAGGAATACATTTGTTAGGAACCATATACTGCGTTCTGCGGATTCCGATAATGTATATTAACTTTATTTTAGTGCCTTTTTTCTATTGTACCATGTATTGATGTGCGTAATGTGTTAAACTCCATGGTGTTCTCCTCTTACTTCTGGAATTTATTAATTCATCAAGTTTTTCCTGGATTGGATACAGTTTCTTTAAGATCCGAATCACCGCGTTGGTAATGAATATCAGGATCTATTATGCACTTTCTTTTTTGAGTTTTGGAAAAATAATGAAATATAAAATGTATCCTAGAATAAACCTTCCTTCTAATTCCAGAAATTTATGCAGACAATTGATGAATCGGGTTGAGCATAAAGGAATATTAATAGTTTATATGATCAAGATGGTATAACACGTTTATATGAGAAATTACACATATTTGAGAATGTTAACTGGTTGATAGCCATGGTATTGTACTTTCATCTTTCGAAATTAAAGAAAGAAAGGAGTTTTAATAGGTCTACCTCCAATGGAATATTTTGTGTTTGGAATAAAGTGGACAACTGTGAAAATAAAGATCGTGAGGGGTCACACTTACCTATTGGTATTCTAATATATATATATGTGTGTGTGTGTGTGTGTGTGTGCGCATACATATATGTATAGACATATTGAAAGATAATTCACCAAAAAAGTTAAAATTTTATGAAAAAATTGGTTGGTTTAGGTATCGGCATTCCTTTTGCTGCTTAAAATGTGGCACTAGATTGTGTTATGAAATTGGGGTTTTTTCTCTCATAAGGATTTTAATATTTCTCCCCCACGGTTTATGACTAATCACGAGAGTGGACCGCTGTATTAATTTAAAAAATTTAAGCATCTAGAGATGCATGCTTTATGAGGATGACATTTATTAGTGCTAACTGAAACATTCCTGAATTTCTTCAGACCATGGTAAAGTCTTTTGAAGCCTCTGAACTCCCAGGTACTCGATGTGTATGCATTCCTTCTCTCAAGTTTACCTTGTTGTCCTTATGGTAACTTGTTTGACATTGAGATTCTTTTTCAATGTAGTTAGGTCTGCTAAATTTATAGCACGCAAGCAGTGGATAGTTGCTGGAGCTGATGACATGTCTATACGTGTGTACAATTACAATACGATGGACAAGATTAAACATTTTGAAGCACATACAGACTATATTAGATGTGTGGCTGTCCACCCAACACTTCCTTATGTTCTGTCATCATCTGATGACATGCTTATCAAACTCTGGGATTGGGAGAAGGGTTGGATGTGTACGCAAATATTTGAAGGGCATTCTCACTATGTAATGCAAGTTACTTTTAATCCTAAAGACACCAACACATTTGCAAGTGCCTCCCTAGATCGCACAATTAAGGTAGGAATGGATGTAGAACCCACTATTTTGTAATCTATTTCCTAATGAAATGAAATAATATAAAATATGTGTGCAATTCGAGTCATTGTCCTGAAATCATGATTCTCCTTCCAGGTTTGGAACCTCGGCTCACCTGACCCAAATTTTACCTTGGAAGGCCACTTGAAGGGAGTAAATTGTGTTGATTACTTTACTGGTGGTGATAAGCCATACCTGATTAGTGGCTCTGACGATCAAACTTCTAAGGCAAGCTATCTGAATTCCTACAATGGCATATGTATTACATGAATATTTAAGGTTGACAAAATTTTAATCAGAGTCCATGGGAACAGGTGTGGGACTATCAGACTAAAAGTTGTGTTCAGATACTTGAAGGGCACACTCACAATGTTTCAGCAGTTTGTTTCCATCCTGAACTTCCAATAATAATCACTGGTTCTGAGGATGGAACTGTTCGAATATGGCATGCAACCACTTACAGGTAAAATCTTTAATTTCAAATGAAGCACGATACTGGGGTCTGAAAATTTCATTCTCAACTCGTTTTATTTTAAGTTAGATTCCCCATGTATTGTGAAAAAAGTAGATAGTCCAACGTCATTCCACCTCCTTCCCCCTTCCCTCCGTTTTCACCCTTGAACTATATCTTTTTTGCTGGTTGATTAGCTGGTTTTAATCTGAATTTCTGAGTAGACTAACTCAGTACAATGTACGTTTTGTGGAACATTCATATTGATATGATAATCAACTCCTCAGAGCCTTATCAACTACTTGGAATGGTCGCTCATGTCTTTTTTTTTTTTTAATTACTGTTTGGTTATTATTTCATGGTTTGACACGTTTTCATCTTGGCATCTTTCTTCTCATTTAGCATCTTCATGTTTAACTGGTGATCTAGATATATAGTAGGACCCTCTAGCCATTGTTCTTGTATTTTTTTTCCCCTTTGAATTTATTTCTTTAATGGATCATCTTTGGTTCTAGTTTCTCTACTGTCTAGGAATTTCTATCTTTTTTTATTTTTATTTTTATTTTCCCAAAGATATGAGCATAGGCTACAAATAACTATCTTAGTGCACCTTATATCTGTACTTTTTTTTCCCCCCCTAAAGTCTTCTAACTTGTCTTAGTATTTGATTTTATTCACAGATCTTATGATTGTATTGCAGGCTTGAGAACACATTGAATTATGGGCTTGAACGAGTTTGGGCTGTTGGTTATATGAAAGGTTCTCGCCGGTAAGCTTTGTTGTCTCTTTTCATTTATGCTATTGTTAAAGCTTCAGAAAGTTTTCATACAAATTATTCATATCCACATTTGAAGGAATCTAAAATGAACCTGTATCATATGATTCTTTTTTCATGCTATAACTGGAATGCTGACGCTTATATCTTTTTTTTTCTTTAGTTCCTTTATGACTTTGTTGATTGTATTCTTTGTTTTTCTAATTTGACAGGATTGTATTTGGGTATGATGAGGGAACCATCATGGTTAAAATTGGCCGAGAAGAACCAGTGGTTAGCATGGACAATGGTGGGAAGATAATTTGGGCTAAGCACAATGAAGTTCAAATTGTGAATATCAAAAGTGTTGGGACTATAGAGGTTTTGATCTTCCTATTTGCTCAGAATTTTTACACATTTTTAATTTTTAAGGGAAAGAATATCTCAAGTTCTTATTCACTTTAACTGAAAAAATATATTTTTACTATTTTTGTGCTACTTAGGTCGCAGATGGAGAAAGATTGCCTTTGGCCGTCAAGGAGTTGGGAACTTGTGATCTTTACCCTCAAGTAAGTTATTCTCTCTTGACAAATTTTTAATGCAGGTAAAATTGATGCAGCCTTGATATAGTGTTCGTTTATTACTTCCACAGATAACCTTCTTACTCCAATATTTTGTCATATGGACTACGGTGACTCTTTGTACTAATATTGTGTATAGTATGGACCTATGGGTTCTGGAAGGTATACAATACGTAATCCTCATTCATAATAGGCAAGCCCTTTACACATTTCTGAATTGGAGATCAATATTATGAGGTTACAACAGTTGCCTACTTCACGTAATTTAATGTATACTATAAATTATAAGCAATGAAGTGGATTTTTTCTTGTGAGCTAGATATGAGACTTGAGTTGCATAATTCCCATGCTCACCTCAATATGAAGAAGAAAATATCACTTTTTCTACAGTACTTTTGAGGAATTTAATATCTATGTTTCTATAGTAAATTGAAAGTTAACCTTCTCCCGATTACAATTTTTCTATTCTACAATATGTTTCTAATCAAGGATATGTTAAACAAAAAGACAAAATCTTCTTTTGTCCCACTATATCTTAATTTCTTACTTTTGTTACCTTAACTAATTACTATATTTTTAGCAATTTAATTATCGTCCACCACATCCTTTATATGGACTCTTTGGCTACCTGGCCAACATGAATTGAGAGGCTTACTTTTATAGATATTATTTTTGGAAATATTCCAATGGTCTTTATGTTTGCATGCTATGATTAATTTTGGTTGTAAGAAGCAACAATAATTGAGTGTCTTGCTTTATTTAGATGGCTTGTACACGAAACTTAAGGTTATATGCATTTTGTTTGGTATCAGAGCTTAAAGCACAACCCTAATGGGAGGTTCGTTGTTGTTTGTGGAGATGGCGAGTACATTATATATACAGCCTTAGCTTGGAGAAATAGATCTTTTGGCTCAGCACTGGAATTTGTTTGGTCATCAGATGGAGAATATGCGGTTAGAGAAAGTACATCGAGGATCAAAATATTTAGCAAGACATTCCAGGTTAGACCCTTCTGAATGTGTGACTCATTTCAAGTTGATGGAATTGTGAGTGACTTGCAACTTTTGTTTAGTTGGACAAATTACAATTTATTCATTGCCATTCAGAAAATGTAACGAGGTTCTGCTAAAATGGTATTTTTCAGGAAAAGAAGAATATGCGACCTACATTTTCATGTGAACGCATTTATGGAGGGATATTACTTGCAATGTGCTCAAATGACTTCATCTGTTTTTATGATTGGGCTGAATGCAGATTGATTAGGCGGATTGATGTTAATGTCAAAGTATGACTGTTCGTCTCTAAGATTCACTACGTCAGGGGTTTTTCGGTTTTAGCATCATGTTCACTAATGTTTATTCTTGTTTGGTTTCCTTGACTTTTCTAGAATGTTTATTGGGCTGACAGTGGTGATTTGGTGGCAATAACTAGTGATTCATCATTCTACATACTAAAATACAATGTAAGATCTCTCCTTTGTTTTAGCTTACAATTTTTTGGGCTACAAGTGATGATTTGCTATATGTACTTACTATTTTATGAAAATCTGTTTTAGCTCTTTGTACATTGGATGGCGAGCTTGGTGTCTTAACATGACTAACTAAGTGTTCTCTATTTGGCAGCGGGATGTTGTCTCATCATATTTTGACAGTGGAAGATCGAGGGATGATCAAGGTGTCGAGGATGCTTTTGAGCTTCTTCATGAAATAAATGAGCGTGTCAGAACAGGAATATGGGTTGGGGATTGTTTCATCTACAATAATTCTTCTTTGCGACTTAATTACTGTGTTGGTGGTGAGGTATAAAGAATAAATAACATGTACATTTAATGGCGTCGTGATTGCAAAAATCATTTTAATGTAACGTGATATTTCAGGTGACGACTATGTTTCACTTGGACCGACCCATGTACTTGTTGGGGTATCTGGCCAATCAAAGTCGTGTTTATCTTATTGATAAAAGCTTCAAGTGAGTGTTTGCTTGTGGGTTGTTCTATAAAAGCTTCAAGCTAATTTTGATTTTTAGGTGTTAACCTGTCCCTTTTATTTGTAGTGTTATGGGATACACTTTACTTCTCAGCTTGATTGAATACAAAACTCTTGTGATGCGTGGAGATTTTGATCGTGCAAATCAAATTTTACCAACTATTCCTCCAGAACATCAGAATAGGTAAGACAACAGAGTTTGCATCAGAAATTTATTATGTAGCATCCCATTATATACTTAAGTATGGACCCATGTCTTATCCATGTGCTTAATATCGTCTTCTTTTCCTTTGCCTATTCTATCCAAAAGTTTATTTTACCTCATGCTTGGATTATGAACTCTAATCTTCACTTGGATGTTGCTTGTGGTATAATGGTCTAGGGGTCTCTTAGAAACAAATATGCATGTTGCTAATTGTGAATTTAATTGTTTGTTTTGAGGAGTCTAGGTTTATAATCTAGATTTTAGATTTACTATTGATAATATTTGTAGAAATAAAAAAATAGAAGCTTAGAATTTCAGTAGTATATTTTACAATGAAGCGTACAACCTATATATACATGATCGATACAAATCTAGGAATTAAAAGTCAATGACAGCAAATCAAATCAAAAATTAACTGTAAAAAATCCTACCTACCACACAAAAAAAAAAAAAAACTAATCAACATTTTAACAACGGCTATTATCTCCATAAATGAGAATAATAAGTCAATATTCTAACACTCTCCCTCAAGCCGGTGAGTAAATATCACTCATTCCTAGCTTGCTCACTAAATATTCAAAAACTGCTACTGTGACTCTTTTGGTAAGAATATTTGTTGATTAGTTGTCACATAAGGGGTAGTGATCTGCTCACTTTCAATTTTCTCTTTGATGAAGTGCTTGTCTACTTCCACATGCTTTGTTCGATCATGTTGGATAGGATTGTGAGCTATACTGATTGTGGCTTTATTGTGACAAAACAAGTCTCATAGGTGATGTATGTTCTAGCTTTAGCTCCTTTAACATCATTTGAATCCATAAAACTTCACATATTCCCTGATCCATTGCTCTGTATTTTGCTTCTACACTAGACCTGGCAACTACATTTTGTTTCTTGCTTCTCCATGTAATTAGGTTCCCTTTTACGAAAGTGCAATATCTTGATGTCGACCTTCTATCAGTAATGAAACCAGCCCAATCTGCATTTGTATATACTTCTATCTATAGATGCTTAGACTTCTTAAATAGAAGCCCTTTTTCTGGTGTACCCTTGAGATATCTTAGAATTTTTTGAACTTCCTCCGTATGGCACTCTGTAGGAGAATGCATAAATTGATTGACCACTCCAACAACATATGCAATATCAGGTCTAGTATGAGAAAGATAGATTAACTTTCCTACTAGTTTTTGATACCTTCTTTTGTCAACTGGACTATCTCTGTTACTAAGACCCACTTTGTGATTCGGATCTATTGGTGTTGCTGCTGGTCTGCTCCCTAGAGATCTAGTTTCTTTCAGTAAATCAAGAACATACTTCCTTTGAGAAACAAATAAGTTTTCTCTTGTACTTGTAACCTCCATTCCAAGAAAATATCTAATTTTTCCAGATCTTTTATTTCAAATTCTTTGGCTAGATGAGTCTTCATTTCTCTAATCTCTTCAAGGTTATCACTTGTAACTATGATATCATCAACGTAGACTATAAGTACAATGATTTTCTTTTGTAGTGAATGTTTGAAGAATAAAGTATGATCTCTTGGACTCTATGTGAAGCCAATTTCTTCAAGAATTTTGAGAATCTCTCGAACTATGTTCTAGGAGACTGTTTTAAGCCATACAACGATTTTTTCAATTTGCAGACTTTTCCACTACTTGAATTCCCAAACCCAGGAGGCAATTCCATATAGACTTCTTCTTCTAAGTTGCCATGAAGGAAAGCATTTTTCACATCAAATTGATGTAGAGGCCAGTCTAAATTTATAGCAAGAGAAAACAAGATCCTTACTGAGTTCATTTTAGTGACGGGAGCAAAGGTCTTCTGGTAATCTAAGCCATAAGTTTGAGTGAATCCCTTAGCAACTCGCGTTGCTTTATACCTCTCTATCATCCCATCCGAGTTGTATTTGATAGTGAACACCCATTTACATCCTACTGGCTTCTTCCCTCTAGATAAATCAGCAATTACCCGTGTTTCAGATTTTTCTAAGGCTTTCATTTCTTCAAGAATTGCTTTTCTCCATTTCTGGTCTTGTAAAGCCTCCTCAATGTTAGAAGGAATGCTTTCTGTAGAGACTTGAGAAGTAAAAGCCTAAAAAGAGGGGCTGAGTCGATGATAGGACAAAAAACTGGACATTGGATGTTTGATAGTACAAGATCTAACCCCTTTCCGGATGGCTATAGGAATGTCTAGATCAATATCAAATAAAGGCATAAAGTCTTGAGTATTGTGTGGAGTACTTATCCTTGGATTTTCTGGTTGCTCTGTTTCTAATACCAGGTTTGAGGATTGATTGTGAGAGAGAGAGAGCTGGGTTGTATTGTTCTTGTTGGTCTTCTTCGCGAGTATACCAGAGGACTATTTAGTTGTCGTCCTGCCTTCTCCTGATTTTCATCATCCTTGTTTGATCTTCCATTTTCCATTGTGATTCCATCCAAAACTGGAAGATTCTCCCACTGGTTTGTTGTCCATAAAGTTGTCTTTTATGGTTGTGAAAAATTTGGAGAAGGCTCACCATGGATTGAGTCATATGAAAGATCTTCCTTATCATCATAGTACTCCCCCTGAAGATCAGATTTAGGATAGTAGGAAAGATGTTCAAAGAAATTGACATCCATAGTAATGAAATACTTTTTGGTAGGAGGATGAAAACATTTTTACCCTTTTTTTATTTGGTGAATAGCCAAGAAAGATGCATTTAAGAGCCCTGGGATCTAGTTTTGATCTTTCTTTAATTGGAAGATGAACATAAACTACGCATCCAAAAATTTTTATGGGAAGAGGGTTAAAAATAGTTCATTTCTAGAATGGGATCGAGGGCAACATACTGGTGATTTCATGTTGAGAATTTTGGAAGGCATTCTATTGATTAGGTAGGCAGCAGCTAGTATTGCATCACCCTAATAACTCCTTGGCATATTTTTAGTAAACAGAAGGGCTCTAGCAACCAAGCAAATACCTATTTTTCCTTTTGGCTACCCCATTTTGGTGTAAAATCTCATTCTCTCTTAGGTAGGTTCCTAGAATCTCATTGAAGTACTCGCCCCATTATCAGATCTAAGAACTTGAATATTTTTGTGAAATTGATTTTGAATCATGATCTGGAAAGATCTAAAAAAATTATTTACCTCTGATTTTTTTCGAAGTAAATAAATCCAAGAAGTGCGGGTACAATCATCAATGAAGCTAACAAACCTTCGGTATCCAAACAAAGATGTGACCTCCCCAAACATCGTTGTGCACAATAGTAAAAGGAATTGCTTATTGGAAATGAAACACGATGACTTTTTGAAAGTTCACAAATTTCACATTGAAAAACAAAACGATCAAGACCAAAGAATAACTCAGGATATAAAACTCTTAAAGATTTAAAATTTGGATGACCAGTTCTGAAGTAGAGAAGCCAAATCATCTTTTCTTTGTCATGAGTTGTAGTATATGCTTGGGCAGTCTTTATTCTGGAGTCTAGATAATACAACTCATCCTTCTCTTCACCACTGCCAATGTTCTTCCCCGGTATTAGATCCTGAAATATGCAATAAGTAGGAAAAAAGGTCACTGAACAATTCAAGGCTTTTGTGACTCTACTAATAGACAAAAGATTACATGCAATATTCGGGACATGAAAACTAAAGACAGTGAAATATTATCAAATATAGGGATAACACCTTTTCCATGGATAGGAATGAAAGAGCCATCAGCCACTTTAACTTTATCCTTTCCTGAACATGGATCCTATGTTAAGAAATCATAGGAATCTCCGGTCATATGATCTGTTGCTTCAGAATCTGATCCAAGGGTTAGATGTACTATTGAATAAGGCAATAGCTGTTTTACCTGATTGAGCAAAATGGCCGGATGAAATCAAGCTTTCACTAGAGGAATTAGGAATACCCGAGAGTCTAGCACTTTCAATCATTTTTTTCAATACCTCTAACTATCCCTTTGAGAAGATTTTATCATCAGTATGGTCCTGGGATGTTTCCTTCTTCTGGTCAGTTACTGCTTGATAGGCTTTCTTATTATGTTGCAGACGGTTTCCCTTATCTAAATTTTGTGGTCTCCCGTTCAACCTCCAACAAGTTTGTCTTGTATGTTGTGGTCTATTACAATAATCGCGCCACCTAGAGTCAATTTCTCCTTTCATATTCGAATTTCTTTGTTGGCCAGCAAAAGATGGAGTCAATCCTTCAGCTTTGAGTGCTGAAGTTTCAGGAGCAAAAGCTTTTGCCATAACTGCCTTTCTATCTTCTTCACTGTTAACATATGAAAAACTCTCCTCTAATGAACAGATAGGTTCCTTTCCAAGAATTTGCCCACTTACTTCATCAAATTATGCGTTAAGCCCGGCCAAAAACTCAAAAACCCGATCTCGTTCTAGAATTTCAGCAAGTTTTCTTGCAATTTCAGGATCTCCTATCTCAAAGTTTTGGTGAAGATCTAATTCTTCCCACATCACCATAAGGTTATTAAAGTATTCTGTCACTGAAGAATTCCCCTGTATTGAGAGTTATCCCCTGTAAATAATCAATTTATTTTTTCTTTTATTTGCATACAAATGTTACTTTTGTTCTGTCTTGATAAAAAGTGTTTCCTGAAATATGACTGATATTATCATGGAACTCATTTTGGTTCATAGTGTTGCTCATTTTCTGGAATCTCGAGGAATGTTGGAAGATGCACTGGAAGTGGCTACCGATCCTGATTACAAGTTTGATCTTGCCATACAGCTTGGAAGACTTGAGATTGCAAAGGTAAAATCTTGTTATTTTCAGTGTCAGAATTTTCTTTAGGAGAGCTTACCTTAAAGAGCAACTTGGTCTATATTTCCTTGTTGACAAGGATATCTCTTATTATAAGTTCTATCCTTTGAGAATTGATGTTACTTTTTTGGCTTCCAGGAAATTGCTACCACAGCCCAAAGTGAATCAAAGTGGAAGCAGCTGGGAGAATTAGCTCTGTCCATCGGGCAGGTATTCTCTTTCCTTTATTTTGGATGGGCAAGGATTTACAATAAAAGCACCTTTCATCCACACCTTAGCACACTCGAGAACATCTCATGCTGATTTGCTGTTGCCGCGATGTATTGATTATAATGGGATTTCCTTACCCGTGGAACTGCAGTTTGCTTTACCCCTGTCATTATGCATGTATAAGATATATTTATTTATTTAACATGAGCCATGTATAAGTTGATGGTACAAATGTTCTACAATTTGGAAATCTCAGGTAGGTGGTCTATTTTTAGTTGTTTCATGATTTCAAAAGGAAACATAATTGCATCTATCAGGTTATGTTTCAGTTAAAATTTTGGCTTCCCTGAATTTTTTGTATAAACGCATTTTATTTTCATGAGCAATGAGGTATCTTTGTTGTTGCGCATTATGAGGACCGCCGATTAATTATAAGGAATTTAGGGAGCATGGCTATTATAGGTATTCATTTCTGAGAATTTTAATATCTTTGACGGCTTCTTCCAAGGAATGGAATTTTACATATAAATGGTTCTAAACATGTTGAGTATAGTGTTTTTCTGGGAACTTCCAAATGTATCATTTTGTAATACAACATTTAGAAGTTATTTGGAAGGCTAAATGAATATATGCAGGCTACATATTGGATGATTAAACAAATTATCTATTCTTTAGATTGTTATTTTTCTTCTCTCTTTTTTTTCATTTTTTTTTAGATGCACGTCCAGCAGTGCTACTTTGAGGTACT
This sequence comes from Parasponia andersonii, assembly GCA_002914805.1. Classification (NCBI taxonomy): domain Eukaryota; kingdom Viridiplantae; phylum Streptophyta; class Magnoliopsida; order Rosales; family Cannabaceae; genus Trema; species Trema andersonii. The sequence continues at coordinate 562,685 of JXTB01000034.1, forward strand.
ATACTGTAGCAAGATAAATTAGAGCAATAATATATTTTACCTTTGGAGCTATTATGACTTGTATTCCCCTTCTAAGGCTTTTTAATGCACAAAATCATATGGCTGCTCATGACTAAACATCGATGATATATAGTGTATTATTTAATTAAACAAAAAAAAAAATCTTTAACCTCCAGTGATCCCTTGGATCGTTTGTGCAGTTTGAATTGGCTGAAGATTGTCTTTTGCATGGAATGGATTTAAGTGGGTTGTTGCTTCTCTATTCTTCTATTGGAAATGCTGAAGGAATATCAAAACTTCTATCCCTTGCCAAAGAGCAAGGAAAGAATAATGTTGCATTCCTTTGTTTATTCATACTGGGAAAATTGGAAGAGTGCATCCAACTGCTGCTGGAGAGGTAACCTTTCTTTACTGTAATTAGCACTCTACTTTTTAGTTTCTCTATTATTAACTAAAGGTATTGACATCCCCGATGGCCTTTTTGTCTACTTCGGAAAAAGGTAAATAGCCCATCTAAGCAAAATGTTAAAGAGGATTCTGGAAATCTGTAAGATGCCCAGATTGAATGCAAAAAGGTTTTACGTATTAATATCTTCCTTTGCAGTAACCGAATACCCGAAGCAGCTTTAATGGCACGATCTTACCTTCCAAGCAAGGTGTCAGAGATAGTTGCAATTTGGAGAAATGACCTGAATAAGGTTAGACCTATGACCTTTTTTTACTTAAATCACTAATAAAACTTTTTAGCTCATATTACTGAAGATATACACAGGATCAAAAGTGATACCCACTGAATTACTGAAAAATAGAAGTTTTGTGGATCTTCACATTTTTCAGTTTCACACTTTAACCCAAGGGATTAGCTGGGTTTTATTGGTTATTTGAATTTGTGTTTGAGTATACTTGCTATTAAGTGCAGGTTAGTAAGAAAGCTGCAGAGTCATTAGCGGATCCTGAAGAGTACCCGAACTTGTTTGAGGACTGGCAACTTTCTCTTTCCCTTGAGGCTGAAACTGCTAAAAACAGGTGTCTTGTAGATTTTGGCTCTTATTTGTCTGAAATTTCTTCTTCCCATTCCATTTTGTGGATAAGAATTTCTCTTTCTTCGTCCTTCCATTGCTTGTGCTTGTTGGACTTTTGTTCACTATTTTCATGCACTACTTTTGCAAAAGAACCTTTTACGTAGTCTACTGTTTATTTGTTTGTAATAGTGGATTGTCATGGATACACTCTGCAGGTGCAATTATCCTCCTGCTGAATTATACCCAGTGTATGGTGAGAATTTAGCCATCAACCTTGTTGAAAGGTATAAGAGCATGCAAATTGATGGAAACAAAGATCCAACTGAAAATGGAGAACAGGATTATGAGGTAGGAAATACTTCTTACAGAGATTATTCTAGTGCCAGCTAAAATTCTTAACTGACGAAAGGGGTATTTGTGGAGAACGAAATGAAAATATCTTTCTGATGCTGCTGGCAGCTCAAAGACTATCCTTCTGACATGTGTATGTAGTTGAGTGAACAAATTTCAGGGGTGCCTTGAGTACTTCATATAATTAATCAATCTAAAGTTCCAAAACTTCCCTAAAACCTAACAGTTTTCATGTTAGCTCATCAGGAAGTTATAGTTTTGAGTTCTAAAGGATTTGTTTGTTATTCCTTGGTCGCTTCTTACCCTCCCAAGTCCCATAAGTTATACGGAGGTATAATCATGGTAAACAACAAAAGCATTGATATAGTGAACATATCAAAGAAATGGACATTACACACAGAAGTACTAATTTTTTTTTATTAGTGAAATTTTCTGTTTTTCTGTCTGCCATGGCTTGCTTTTCAGACTTTCTCATAGAACTGTTGAATGTCATGGGTTTGAGCCTTGTGAATTTTCTTCTGAAAACTTCCGCTGGCTTTAAAACTGCCAGTATTATTATCTGATTTTTTCGAGAGAAGTGTATTGGGAACTCGCATGTTGTGAGCTCAGCATGTGTATACATGTGCACTTAGCATGGGCAGAAGAATTATATTTATTCCATGTGCACTAAGCATGGGCAAAAGTATATTGACAGTCAGTCACATGTGTGATCTGATCATATACTTAGCTAATTAAATATGCTTGTGTAAATAACCTAGAGTTATTTATATATATGTATAGTGTTGTACCTAATGATCATTGAGAGGAATTGTATTCTTGTATTCTGACAGATTTAAAGTATTATTATCTGATTTTGGGAGTGCATTACGAAAGCTATCTGGCCAAGAAGCAAAATTCTTTGTTTTTTAGCAGATGTCTGTCACTATTCCACTCCTTACTGTAGTTCAAAATTGAGATTCTCTGATCTTTCTCCCACAGTGAGATGTTTTAAGGAGGTTTGTTTCGTATCTGTATTCTCTCCAGGGGACATTGGAGAATGAGGAAAATCATGGCGAAGGAGCTGTGGTTGAAGAGGATGCTAGTTCCACTAATGGTGTTGTTATTGTACATAGTAACGAGGATGAAGAAGAATTGGGTACAAAGAAAGAGAGCACTTCAACACCCTAAGGCAAAGTTTTGTAAAGGTAAGAAGGTATACCCTGATTAAATGCCTTTATCTGGCATTTTCCATTTCCTTTTACATTTTGAATTCTGTAGATTTTCATAACTCTTCTTGTCATTCTGGTTGTTGCTGCTTATATTTTGTCACTGGGATAATATTCTGGTTTGCTTCTCCTTTGATTCTTTAACAAGCACTGGAATCAACAGTTTAAAGTCTAAAGATATTTTCTTAATATGTTCTTCAAAACCGTGGCAATTGGATTCTTCCTGTTGCTTATTTCTGTTGTCTGCTGTCTGTATTTTGCTTTGTACTAGGTTTCACTCAGCGAAGTTTGTTTAAAGAACTATATTCTTTTCATTTTCACATGTTGGGGGGCATAAAGCAAGAATCCCTTGAATGAATTATTATGATAAGGTTCTTAATTGATCTGATTTTCAGGGATCGAGATATTGATTTATCTAGACACTGTAGTTTTCATATTGTCTAATTTCTGGAATTATTTGTTTATTCATCATTTGGGGTTTTCCTGGGTAATAATGTCAAGATTCCTCGTATAGTTCTTTAACTTCTGGTAAGCAAATATTATATTCATATCTAGAGTATGATTAATTGGTTTAAGCAAATATTATATTCATATCTAGAGTGATTAATTGGTTATGGTAGATAATATATGATGCTTCCCACAGCTAATGTATTTGATTTGTGTAGTACTAGTTTGAAGTCAAATAGAGTGCTCATTTTGACCTTGTCGCTGTTTCTGATTATGAATATTTGCGTTGGTTCAAATCTTATAAGTCATCTCTGCTGAATGTCGGATACACATAATCACCAATGGAATATTTAATTTTGTATAGGAATCAACTGGTTTAGATTGATCTAATTTTCATCTTTTTCTTCTTTTTTTATTCCCCCTTTCTTTTTATGAGATGCCAGTGTTGTTTAGGAAGACACTACCAGTTCGGCTAAGACAAGCTAGGTCCAGCTGTTATACGCCAATCTTCTGGTGAGATAAATGTCTCCCCCGCCTTTATTACTATATATTTTTTCAGTTCTATTCAAGTCCTTTTAGTTGGTTGTTCACTGAAGCTGCATGGTTCATTTACTTGTGATCACGGATTCAAGTCATGTTCTTTTGTAACTTTTCGTTTTTATATCTCGATTTACATTTTGCTTACTGTCCAGTTTGTGCAAAGTGGAAACACCATCTCACTGGCTGTAAGCGTTGTAGCTTCGTGGAAAATCATTTTAAAAGTGTGAAATAGAAATAAGAAAGAAATCCTTGTAAGATAATGTTACAAGATGGAAATTTTATGTATTTCCAAAGATTAGACTAATCAAAGTGGTTGTGATGAATCGGTATAAGCAATCCTTATCCCCCTGTTTCAGCAAGCAGCTCTAATACTTTACATGCTGAACTGATATGATCGACAAAATATTTGAAGTCTGTTTATTATATTTGTTTATTTAACTCATTTTACTAATTAAATTTTGGTTGGTAGGATTTGATCCTATATGTCAGCTGGTTTTGACATTTGGACTTGGTTCGTGTAAGTTGGGCCTTTAATGATTAATTCAACTAACCATCTGCTACCTGTGTGAAATATTGCACTTAATTATTAAATTCATATATCTCATAAGTACACAAGAAATGTTTTACATGTATCGAAGAATGACCCATACATTGCTGGTTGCTCAATACCCACTAGCCTAGCTTCCTCCAGTGCTACATTTTCTTGAATCTGTTCGCTTGATATTTTATTGTGTCAGCCTAGGGACCTCAAATCCATGGTGTCACTCTCTGACATACTTGAACTAAAACCCATTGTGGTATCTGTTTATTATGCTTCACTTGGCATTGTTATTCTCTACATTTTACCTTCTACTGAATTAGTTTCAATTTTATTTTTCCCTGCAGAGTGACTTGTAACTTCTCTTTGTGCACACCAATGAAAGCTTCTACTCATATTTCCTTATAACAATAGTTATTCTCGTGACCCTTTACGCTTCTACAGATGAGAAAAAGGGTTGTCCGGAGTATGCATCTATTAAAAAAGTGTCTCAAATAAATCCTAAAAAGATTTTTTTTTATCAGATTCCACTCTTCATGTCATACACCTTATATTAGGTTGGCATATAATAGAGTCGAGAAAAAGAGACATCCCCAAAGGTACCTGATGCTTCCGGTAGCCTGTTGATTTTGTAGGTAAACAAAATCTGAATAACTTGTACGATATTACTCTACCGTTGGGAACTTTTTCTGTTTAGATACAATTCCATAATGTGTAGTTAGGATTAAAAAAAAAATGGGTTTGTTAGAGTGAACCAATTCATCCCCATATTATACACATCTGGCCTTTCTTTTCTACCTGTTCATTTAGCTCTTTTTGTTAAACTTTGTTAATCATTATTAAAGAATGTTCCAATCATGACCAATCATTTAATTCTCTCTAATGAACATTATTCTAGGCATGAACAGAAGTTGTCGCATAATCCATGAAAAAAGGTTTAAAAAAAATGTTCGCAATAATTACATGATGGGTTTCCTTTTTTCTTTTTCCTGTCTTCTTCCTTCAACTTTTGTTCACTCTCTAATCTTTTCTTTAATAGTGCTCAGGTAGGGCCTATGGGAATTGAGAACCGAACTGGCTTCTTCTTTTTATTTTTGTTTTTGGGAGCTCTAGTTAGACCTGTGGATAGTTCTGCTACATACGCGTTTATTACGAATCCAACTTTGTCATGGTTAGGTTCAATTATTTTTGTGTCGTTTGTTCTCACGTGCCGACAGTTTCACGAATTAGGAAAAAAGAAAAATATTATTTCAGGCCATTACCGTAACCCTTTTCAGCTGCTTCATTGCCGAATTTCACGAGATAAGAAGTTGCAGGTGTTTTTAAAAATAGCTAAAAGTTGAGACAAAAGTTCTGATGGCTTTCATGTTCATTGAATCATAAAGAATAGAGCCGCAGGCCGACCATTGTCTACTTTATTGCGTATCCCTCTGGCACGGGGCATTTTTAGTTTCTAATCACTTTTTCTTTATTTGGGGTATGTAATTTAAGATTCTAATCAAACTTGAAGGAGTAAGATGTTAGTATTAGTTAGGGAAAAAAAAATTAGTCCATATTTGAGTTTAGACATCTCAATTCTCTATGAGGTTGGTAACATTTTGTGGATTTTACTCGTGTAAGGGGCTGAAATGGATCATAACACTTCTTGCCACTTTTTTTCTTTTGATGATTTTCTAATGCACCTGGTGTTTGGCCTCTTCCCCGGTGATTCTTTTTTTGACTTTACGTTATATCGAATGGTAATTGAAGACTATTTGTTAATGTGTAAGAATTGGTACTGACGTTTTATTTTCTTTTTCATTTGTAAAAATGGTAATGGAAATTGCAAATTCAACAGGATAGTTCAGAAGTTTATGGACATGGTGGATTTGTTTGTTTCTTTGTTTTTGTTTTTTTTCCCTCTCTCTATTCTTTGACGGCTGGAAGTAGCCTTTAATGATGCAACAACATCCAAAGGTAACTAGAAAAAGAACAAATTGTGGTTATTTAATGATGAGCGCTGCACCATTACGGGAAGAACTTAGAGGTCCTTTTACATAAAGAAGGAGTATCTTACTATCTTATCTCTTTTACGGGTACCAAGTTCTTGATAAGATGAGAGACCACCACATGGCATCACAAAGCCAGTTGTGTATAGGGACCATTATTTGGGTCGTATCGTTACTTTCGTTTCAATATCTCTTCTCATGATTTTGTATTCATTTTCTTCGGATTTTTACTGCCTTTCTTTCACTCTCGGGTGAAAACCAGAGACAAGGCAAATTGGGACAGACGGTGGGACAAGAGGCCGTTGGTTTTGGGCTCCTTGGTCTTCGTTGACCCCACTGCCCTACAATTATGCAATCTCGCCAACTCAAAAATCTTTTCTTCACGCATTGATTTCCCATATCTTCCCTTAATAGTGTACGTACTTAACGTCCTCCACAATGGTGTATCTCTTAGATTTTAATGGTAAACATTAGCGTCCCACAAACAAGGACCAACAACCTACCAAAGGTCCAAACCCTTTTTCTTTCTCAAACCCTACCTTAGATTCATTATAGACTTGCAACAATGCACTACCACAAACGTCTTTGATATTTTCAGTTTCCGTTTGTATAAAGTACCAGGGTAAATCTATTGACGTGGCACGAAATTTTAATTTCCAAAACCATTAGATTCAGTTCCAATAGTTCAAGTGTTTATAATTGTTTGAATATGATAGAGTGATGTTCATATACAGTTATTACACTTATTACCGGTACAAAGATCTACCTCGAGAATCCATCCAATGAAAAAGACGTAATTCCATTATAATTAAGCCCCTGTAAAACAAGTAAAAACCATGGAGTCATTGGATTTTTTTTTTCTTTGGGTGTAAATAGACAAGTAATATGAAACGTAGAAAATATACGATCATGGTTAAGAATACATGTCATGGACTCAATGCCAAGTAGCTTAGCTTGAACCCATATATATCCATGAGAGAACAGCTTCACGGAGGAGACAGCCATCATCAGCCATGGGGTGAAGTCACGGGTCCACTTTGGGAGCGTCTTATGATTATCTGATGGTTGTTGGTGAAGGTCTCACTCTCATTCAGGATCATATAAATTTTAATATCTATAATATATAGCCGATGGCTCCTGATCCCCGTGGATTAAGGTCCCACCTTCTAGAGACTTAAAATATCTTATTCTTTTTTTTTTTTGAGAAAATGTCCAAATTAGATAGAACAATCAGAAATTACAATTGACGTGATAAGAGGAGGGATTTCCTCCATCCAAGAAAGTTCATCGTCTAGCCCAAGTGCTAATTTAGCCAAACCGTGAGCTACATTGTTATACTCTCCAAGAACATAGTTAATTGAGTTACCCGGAAAAATAGTCAATAAACTATTAACATCTTTCAGGAAATAACCCAACTCGGAACAATAGCACTAGGCGTTTTTAAGGGCAGAAACTACTGCTTGAGCATCTAATTCCACGGCTTCGAGGGATGGGAAAATTTCAGTAGTCCAATTTATGCCAAAGCTGAGAGCAACAGTTTCAATAGTCTTTGGATTGAAAGAGCTATTATGTTTTTTTTTGCAACAGTGACCAAAACGAAGCCAGTAGTATCCTGGATTATAACACCAAAACTAATACATCGTCAGGATTCTAAGATAGCCGCATCTATATTCAACTTGTAACCATGAATAGAGGGTAGTTGCCACTTAGTAGGTTTGGGGGCGGATTGAGTTGAAAAAGCTGATGTACTTTGTTGTTGGGCAGTTTGAAACTCCCGAAGATAATTGAGGTACCATGTATAAGTATCCATAGGCAGTCTAGCCTGTTGGCCATGAGCAATTTTGTTTCGATTACACCAGATGCTCCAACAAAGGACTAAGAACAATTGCATTCGATTCTTACCATGATGGCAATAAATATTGAGTAAAATGTCCTGAAATAGCCAGGTCTTCATTTGAGGAAAATTTAGTCCAAAGTCAAAGAGTTCCCAGCTAATTTGCATGAAATCAAGGCATGCGTTGTGTTGTCATGTTGGAAGCCACATAGAGAACAATGAGCATGAGCCTGAACATTTCGGCGGACAAGAGCTACAAAAGTAGAAATAGCATTAAAGAAAGCATGCCACCTGAAAATTTTGATTTTCCTTGGGACATTAAGGTTCCAAAAATCAAAACCACCAATTCTGTGGGAATTGAGAAGAAGATGAATGACCTATTGTTGACAATCTAGGTGCCAGATGGAAACCACTTTTAACTGTATAGAATCCAGATTTTTCAAAGTGCCAAATAATTCTACCTTGGTTGGGAGAAGAAGTGAGTGGAATTGCTATTATAATAGCAATGTCAGAAAAACCAAAAAAGTGATTCAACTTAGCTAAATCCTAAGTTCTGAACAGAAGAATGAAATCAACCATGACACCATAGGTTTCCTCAAGTTGGGTCAATAAGGAAGGCCGAAAGAATTCCATATTTAGAATCCAAGGATTTGAAGAGGCTATGACAAAAGTACTATTCCCAATATATCATCTAAGACTTTTCTCAAGTAAAGCTTTACCATACACGATGTTGTGCCAAGTCAAGGATGGATAACGACCGGTAGTAGCTATGGAGAAGTCCCCATAGGGATAATATTTAGCTTTGAAAATTCTAGCTAAGAGGTAGTTAGGTTGTGTTAGGATTCGCCAAGCTTGCTTAGAGAGGAGGACTTGATTAAAATCAGCAAAAGATCGAAATCCAAGACCACCATCTCTTTTAGATAAGCACATCTTCTTCCAAGAAATCTAATGAGTCTTTTTAGAATTTCCCACAAAACTCTACCAAAAGCGAGCCATTAAGGTTTCCTAAGAGTTGCACAAAGAAACAAATAGACGAAAACAAGACATGGCATAAGTAGGTATGGCTTGAACAACTATTTGATAAGAATCTCCTTACCTCCTTGTGAAAAAAGCATTTCTTACCACGAGTTGAGGTACTTCTAAACTTTAGATTTGATGGAGCTGAAAGGCTCCTTTTTCAAACACCGGCCATAGTAGGAAGTCCTAAATACTTTTCATGGCAGTCAAAAATGTCCATACCAAGGTGTTATGAAAGAAAGCCTTAATGTCAAATTTGGTGTTGGGGGAGAAAGATATGGCTAATTTGTCATAATTGATTTTTTGACCTAAAGCTTTTTCGTAGTTGTAAAAAATGATCTTGAGGGTCGCACAAATATGTTCATTGACTTTACAAAAAATGAGACTGTCATTTGCAAAGAAAATATGAGAGAGCTTGGGAGCTCCACGTGCTACAGAAAGGCGTTGGATTGCATTGTTGTGCTCAGCTTTGGATAATAATGAAGACAAGCCTTGAGCACACAAAAGGAATAAGTAGGAAGATAGGGGATCACCTTGGTAGAGACCTCTTTCTGGTGTAATATACTCAGTGATTGTGCCCTGCACTTGGAAGGAGTAGGTCACTGATGTAACACAATACATAATCAGTTGAATTTTTATACTTTAGTTTTTCTAAATAACTCCATTCAATTCGATCATAGGCTTTACTCATGTCTAATTTCATGGCTGCAAAACTTTTCCCACCAACTTTCTTCGATTTCATGGCATGTATAGACTCATAGGCAATGAAGATGTTGTCAAAAATCGAACGACCATATAGAAAAACACTCTGATTTTCAGAAATGACCAGAGGGAGGACATGTTTCAGTTTGTTGACAATGACTTGGAAGCAATCTTGTTTTTTCAAAGACTAATGAGGCGATATTCAGAAATGAGGGTGGGATTTTTCACCTTAGGGATTAAAGTGACAATAGTTTTATTGATGCTAGAGAAGGCAGATACATTGTTGAGACAATCAAGGATAGCTTTAGTGGTCATAGGACCTACAGTGGACCAATATTTTTGGTAAAATAAAGCACTCATTCCATCTGGGCTTGGACTTTTTGAAGGGGCCATGGAGAAAACTGCTAGCCAAACCTCTTCGGCAGTAAATCTGCTAATAACATGCCATTCATTTCTGTGGAAATAGAAGGACTGATAGAGCTCAAAATATTCTCCAAATCAGAATTAGAAGGTGTTGTTGTAGCAAATAAAGCCTGATAATGAGAGAGGATGATATTAGAGACATCCTCAACTGAAGCTTTCCATTCGTCATTCATGTTGAAAATACCATTTAGGGAGTTTAGTTTGCGCCTGATAGAGGCACGTGAATGAAAAAATTGTGTGTTGTTGTGGCAAGCCTTTATCCATTAAACTCTTGAACGTTGGTGCCAATACTATTCTTCTTTTTAGATGAAGGCATCAAGAGTACGTTCAAGGTCTGAAATTTGAGGATGACTTCACCTGATATCCTCACTGACGACAAGCCGATTGATCTTACGATGGACTTGAGAAATTTGTCGAGGAAGGGACTGGAATTGGGAAGAATTCCATTCTTGCAGATGGTGGACACATAGAGAAAGATTGGCATAAACATTAGACAAGACATCCTCGTGACTTTGTGAAGTCTAGGCTTTCCAATTATAGTAGTACAATCCTCTTCTTTAGCCTATAGTGATTCAAAGTGGAATCTAGAACAGGTATGCCCCAGAAGACATATAGCTGGTTCCAGATTCAATAAAAGGGCTCTGTGGTTTGATTCATAGAATCCCAGATGGGATAGACTAGTAGATTGAAAGAAGTCCTGTCACTCGGTATTAATTATAGCCCAATCCAACCTTTCCTGCACATGAGTCGAATTATAATGTTTGTTATCCCATGTAAGTCAGAGCCTGTTATAATCGACTGGTTGCAAGCCACAATAGCTGCTTCGTTACGAAAGGTTCCGCTCAATTTATCTTACTCTGATGTACATGTTACATACATTTTTTTTTATTTAGAGGAACAGAAAAGCCAAGCCGACGAATTGTAACGGGAAAACCGTGCGTGACTTTTTAATTTAGGGAAATTTTCGTCCGTAATTTGCGTGGCGTTTGTCTTGCGGCTTTTTTTTTTGGGGGGTTAATTTTTTTTCTTTTTCTTTTAAATATTCTTCCTTTTACACTTTACTTCTTTATCCATAGAGACGCGGTTCTTACTTCTTTTTCAAGATTTTTACCACTGTTTTCTTTTTTTTTTTTTATCTCATTTCACTATTTTTATCTTTGCCTGTCTTTTTACTATTGCTTTGTTTATGTAGAATCCTGTCATTAGCTATAGCGTGTATAATTATTGGCCAGTATTCATCGCAGACTCTTACTTTTTGACCAAATATATCTCACATGATAAGTGCACAGTGATTTTGTTTGTCATTTTAGAAACAAATACATCAATTACCGCTCATTATGCTGTTTTGCATATTATACTATGATTTCTTATGAAATGTGAGTTATACTCTTTGAGTCTGAATATATTATATACCCTTCTTTCATCATTGTGAAATAAAATAGAATATGCATACACGATTGTTATAATGATAAAATTCATTCCTGATTGTAATCTTAGCCCAATGGTTTATCTACATCACCATCGAACCATGGAAGGTGATAAGCTTTGACTTCTCGTCACCATCTGGTGGTCAACAACTTAACTTGGTCTAATGGTGTTGAGGTAACAGCTTATGAGCTGGTAACTACAGTGCTCCCTCACAATGACAACAATAATAGTTTAAGTCATTATTTGTTGATCATCAGAATAATTTGTTTAACTTTGTTGAAGATCAAATGTTGAATCCTTATTCCTTACCCTTCTTTTAAAAATTATACTATACATTGATTGAAAAATAAGTTATTGTTCCCATTATGTAACTTCTCACATTCAGTTAAGATAGTATATCTTAGATAGTTACGTCACTCATTATAAGTTATGAATTTCAATATACATCAATGTAAGGAACGGTTACAGAATTAGGCCAAGACACAGCCAAGAGAATATTGTTTGGGGAACCGTCAGCTTGGGGTCATTCCATAAAATTTATTTATTTTTAAACAGATATATATTTATTAAAAAAACAAAACAAAACTGCAAATTTGGTTGTTTTCTCAGGGCCTTAATGGATAACGTTAATAACAAGTGTTATCAGAAACGTTCAAACTTGCAAATCTTACTTACGACACTATTAGCAAGATCTCACACAATTTTTCTAATGTGGTGAGCGAGTAATTACACAAAATCCACTCCTTTAAACCCAATAGCTTCCTTTGACTCGTTGGGTTGTTTTCCTTTTTAATTTAATTCTTTTCGGTTTCCTTAAAAAAAGAAGAGAAAAAAAAAAAAAAAAAAAGAAGAGTAGTAAATGGGGTTTGAATAGTTCCTAGGTCAGCATCAGGTGAGGTCAGAAATGAATCATGGCCCACGTGGGCCCATCTCCAGTTCCCCATTAGGGCCATTACAGACTTGGAGGTTGGAAATGGATGACTTGGGCTTGACACGTGCATTGAAAAGGGGGTGCAGCTGGCTCTGCCGGCTGGCATTTTTGTCCTACATAAATGGCTGCCGTTGTCCTACGTGGCAAGGGGACCCCACACTGTCTTTGATGACCTGTCCATCGTGGGAGTTAGGCTCTGTTTGGTTTGGCGTTTAAGAATATGCCGTGATTGGTTGGTTAGTTCGATGATGATCCCACTCTAGTTTTGGGAAAATTATAGCACATATATATATTTTTTTAAGAGAAATATCATATATATATATATATTAAAGAGACGTTTCTAGGAGAGAAAAGCTATTGTTATTACTTGCAAACTCGATTCGATTTGACTCCATTGGAAACCCATTAAAATAATTGGGCAAAAACTTGAATGAAAAGGAGATTAATAAGTCTGCATTTTTATTTCTTTTTTCAAGAAGAATTGAAGTTTGAATATCATTATTAACTTTGCTACTAATTTTTTAAATGGAATGCCTTTAGAGTTAGACAACTTTGACTGCCGAAATATAATCCGCAATGCCATATTTTTATGCTAATATGCAAGTATAGATAATGAATAAAAATTGTACAACATAATGTTTATTTTCCCACACCTATAGTGCCTATAGTATTTGTTTAATCATGTCCCTTGAAGTGGGCAGGTTGCGATGTAACCAATTTTATTGGCTTTAACTTTGCTTCTTGACATAGCAAAATAATTCAAGTCGCTAATTGTATTCAACTCAGTATAACTTTTTATTGCTCCACAGCTGTACATGATCAATATGAGTTGAATACTGTTTTCAACAAAAACTAAAATGAGTTTGTAATTATCCAAATATATTGGCGCTTTGGTTCGCTCGTTCGTTCAAATGTATATATTTAAATGAAAATTATAGAATAAATTATAATTAAAATTAGATATAATTTAAGTAAAATAAAATAAAATAGATTGTAATTAAAATATAAAACATTAGAATAAATTATTTAAAAATATTTTATGAGCTATATTCTCATCTCAAGATATAAAAAATTTATTTCAATGATTGATATAATTGATAAATTATTTAAACAAAAAGAATAAATTGTTAAAATAAATAATTATTTCAAAAAATTATTTAAATAAAAAATTTAAAATTATTGAAACTAAACTTATTCCAATGAATTTTTCATGAATGGAATCTGGGATAGAAAGAGAACATTATATTTAGTTATATTATACCAACTACTAAGTACTAACTTTGATTATATTGGAATATCGAACTGGCAAGTCTAGTTATTTCATCAAATGATTGTCCCGTATATAAAATTTGATGTGAACATCTAGCTTATCTAACTATTAAAATAATCGCCGTTTACTAAACAAAATAATTAACGAGAGAGAAAAATGAGTACTACTTAGATACCACTTCAAAGTAAATCACATATTCCTTTCCGTATAAATCACACTTATATTTCTACTAAATTAACTACTACACAGTGTATTCACGACTAAATGAACCGTTATACAATGTATTCACAACTAAATGAACTATTATATATATTCCTTCAAAAAAAAAATGAACTATTATATGTATTTACAACCAAATTTAAATCAGAGATAATCATAGTGTTTCGGTCAAGAATCTCCCTCTCTTCCCTAACTCTAATAATAGTGTATATGGACAAAAATTATCGACTAATTAATTAGGTTTTATAAAACCTAGAGTCGGGAAATAATTCCGAGTGGTTCTATGGTTCATATGATAAACACTGTTTTTCTTCTTCTTTATTTTACTTTATAATTTATTTATTTCTTGAGGTACACAGTATTACTTTTTAGTCTATAAATAAATAACTTGCTATTTTTATTTTGCAGAAGAAAAAAAAAAAGAAACACTCACATCACATGTTTTATAGACAAAAAAAAAATAGTAATATAAAAGAAAACTTTTTTTTTTTGGCGAGTAACGCCATGGGCAAGTTTCTTTTTTTCACGTTTTATGGTATTTTTATTTATTTAAATAACACCGTTTACTTAACACCAGAGCCAAAAGAGCGCGTCGAATGAGGTAGTTGCGCAACCAGAACAACGAGGGGCAATGGGGTAATTTCGATGCATTCCAGTGGGATGCGGGTGAGCGTTGACGCGTATGTGGACGCGGTGCACCACACGAGCGCGGGTCCCGCAAAAACGCCGAGGATCCAGCCGGATAGGACGTGACGCGTGGGACCCGCATAACTTCCTACTGCCAGCTGATCTAGACCGCCACGTGGATGATCATCACCAGCATCGGCTCTGATAAGGACGCAACCCCAATATACATTGCATGTTTTTGCGTGGGAATTTAGATGGATGATGTAATATATATGATTTTTGCATCCATCCTTGCACGCGCTGCTTTCCAATTATGATATGTTCAATTTATTTATTTTTAGGAATTATGAAAATATGTTGTAGATTTAAATTAAGTTAAATTACATGCATGTTTTAAAAAAAATGCGAGGAATGTGCTATTGTTATGCACCGACGTCAAGAGACATATGAAAACTTTATGATCAACTTATGATTAAGTTATTGTACCACACAGATGTTCTATAATATTATTATCAGATAAAAGAATTTTTTTTTTAATACAAATACTCAATGGTATGTTTTGAAAGAGCTAAACAAATTTCTCTTTTGATTTTATGATATCTCGCATACAATTTTTGTGCATAAAATTTATCAGTTGCATACAATAGTTTAAATTGTTTACTAATATAATTTACTTGTTGTTCAATCTTATACATCTCTTATTAAAATAAATGAAGTGTACTTGAATTATGTAAATTAAAAACAAATAACAATTCTTTGTGATACTTTCATCTGCTTTTACTTTTTTCAAAAAAATAAATGGGAACTTTAACATTGAGAATATATATATATATATATATATATATATATGATTATCAATCCAGTTTAAATAAGTAGGGGTTGAAATTTTGAGAGATTTAATGTACAACAATCATGTGTAGAACGAAATGCGAAAAGAAAATATAATTACGAAGCTAGATTAGTTTTTATTGTAACTCTTATCGTTTCTCCCTTTTAACCATAAATGCTTCCGCTTTTGGAGGTTGAATGAAGTAAATCAGGTCTTGTAAGTTGGTTGAATACGTTATGATCCTTATTTAATGAATTTAATTCAAGGGTTGCACTTTTACGGTTTCATGTTGTAAACATTTTTAAAATAATATTGTGACTGAATATTCGAATGTTATACAAACCTCCATGAAAAAAAGCTGACACAGAATTTTGTCAGATATTACCATAAGGTACTTACGAAAGGACAATTTTTCAAGTCATTATCGTATACAAGAGTACCTTGTTTGATTGGATATTTAATTGCAACTATTTTTAAAGTAATTATACACTAATTTTTTTTAACAAAAAAAAGACAGAGAATAACTACATGGTTTATTTTCGCATTTATTTATACTGTACTTTATCTTTAATTGTGGAGTACATAAATAATATGAAAATAATAGCAGTAGGAGGATCTTATTAATAGATTTCAAATCGGAAGTAGTCTTAACTTTGATCATCTTTTACCAAACCTCTGGAAATAATTAGTTTAGGGCAAGTTCATTGAACAAATAAAAATAAAATAGGGCAAGTTCAACTTTTTGTTTATGTTAAATAAAGCTTATTTCTTTTCACCAAACTCAAAAAAAAATTGAGAATTTCATACGTTAATTTATCTTATAGAAGGAAATGAAATTTATTTATTTTTCATCATTGCTTATAATGTCCATAAATACAACTTATTAAAAGTATTATATACATTGCACACTCACACAAACACCTGATCAAAGTTTATTAGAAAATATAGGAGAAATGATACCCTGAAATGTATGTAACAATACACTTAATAGGTACTAGAAAATCATATCATATAATAATGAAAATTGCACGTTTGTTATAATTCCATAGTTTTAACTACTAAGAAAATTCCATAGTGAGATGATTTACTACGGTCCATTATAATGCACATTAAGCATGCAGTATAATAGGAAAAAACAAAAACAGAATTTTATTTTACATAGAAAAAAAAAAAAGAAAACATCAATTTTACCAAAAAGGGTTAAAAGAGGGAACCAATAATCTGCACCTAAAAACACAAACGGCACGGTGTACTTGGATATTTGGCGCCGAGTTCCATATGTATCGTAAGTTCCTAGCAAATGGAGACGCAGTAGTGGCAATTTGGTAAATTCGGAAAAGGTTACTGGCAGCTCATTCACTCCAATTGACATTTGACATTGACAAATATCACAAATGGGCACACCAAACCAAAACAAAGGCACCCCCCTTCTTTATTAAATTGGATTAAAGCTTCTGTCCTTACTACCACTCTTCTCATTTTCTCGTGAAAATTTCATAAATAGGCTCGTGAGATCAACCGATTACAATTTAACAACACCCCTCAAATTTAATTAAAGAATTTGGTAAAAATATTATATTAAAAAAAAAACAAAAAAGGGAAAACGGTAAACAACAACCGGTTACCGGGAGCACCAGTTTCCATGGTCAACATTATTTTTTTTTAAGGGGAAAGAAAGGAGTTGTGACAAATAATTTGCAATACGAGTAATAAAGGTCATATATGGTTATGTTCAGCAAATTTGTTAATATTTCTTTTTGGTGGGCTTTATTCTAAGCCTTAGCTTGTGGATGTGAATGAGAATTGGATTCAGAAAAGGTGTAAAAAGCCTAAAAAGAAGGTTTTATGAAAGAGAAAATTAAAATAAATTATAATATAATTTAAAAAAAGGAGAAAAAAGAATCTGGTGGACTTTGAGCTGTGATTTAGCTGTCTTTTTTTTTTTTTTGGACGTGTAATTTTTTTCCTTCTTTTCTTTCCTCTTCTCTCTCTCTCACTCACACATCTCCAAAATCC
The DNA here is from genome assembly GCA_002914805.1 of Parasponia andersonii. NCBI lineage: Eukaryota > Viridiplantae > Streptophyta > Magnoliopsida > Rosales > Cannabaceae > Trema > Trema andersonii. Next base: position 580,072 of record JXTB01000034.1, read on the forward strand.
CTAGAAAAAACCCCTCCCATCTCTCCACTCTGCACACACCACTTTCTCTCTCCTCTGAACCAGGAAACCCAAACTCTCTCTCTCTCTCTCGCTGCATTTTGGCCATTTTTCTCCTCAGATCTCGAAACGGAGTCACGTTTCTGAGAAAACCCATTTGCGGTATCAGCCGAGAAAGTGAGAGGAAAAAAGAAAAACAAAAAAAAGTGGCATTGAGAGCCTCAGATGTCTCATGTGAGATGAAGAAGAAGACCCACTTCGAGCTTCGTTTCCTCCATATTTCACTTCTCATTGCCTTCCTCTTCGGCGCCTCAGTCTCCGTCTCCGCCTCTGGTATCGGCCATGGACGCCTCACCGAAGCCGAGACCCTCTACATCAAGCAGCGTCAGCTGCTTTATTACAGGGACGAGTTCGGTGACAGGGGAGAGAATGTTACCGTTGACCCGTCTCTGGTTTTCGAGAACGGAAGGCTTAAAATCGCTTACATAGCATTACAGGCTTGGAAGCAGGCCATCCTTTCCGACCCTAGGAACCTTACCAGGAACTGGGTTGGATCTAATGTCTGCAAATACAAGGGGGTCTTCTGTGCTCCCGCACTAGACAACCCCAAGATCCGTACGGTCGCCGGCATTGATCTCAACCATGGCGACATCGCCGGGTACCTTCCCGAGGAGCTTGGGCTTCTTGTGGATCTCGCATTGTTCCATATCAACTCCAACAGGTTTTGTGGGACTGTTCCTCACAAGTTCAAGCATCTGAAGCTGCTTTTCGAGTTGGATCTCAGTAACAATCGGTTCGCCGGGAAGTTCCCGGCGGTGGTTCTGAAGCTCCCGTCGCTGAAATTCTTGGATCTGAGGTTTAATGAGTTTGAAGGGACCGTTCCTCGAGAGCTCTTTGACAAGCCATTGGACGCCATCTTCATCAACCATAACAGGTTTGTCTTCGATCTGCCTGATAATTTCGGGAACTCGCCGGTGTCGGTGATCGTTCTCGCGAACAACAAGTTCCATGGCTGCGTGCCCTCGAGCTTAGGCAACATGTCGAACCTCAATGAGATCATTTTGATGAACAATGGCTTCCGTTCATGTCTTCCGCCTGAGATTGGGTCGCTGAAGAATCTGACTGTCTTCGACGTGAGCTTCAATCAGCTTCTGGGTCCAATCCCGGACTCGTTCGGAGGACTCGTAAGCCTTGAACAGCTCAATGTGGCCCACAACTTGCTTTCCGGGAAGATTCCGGCGAGCATTTGCTCGTTGCCGAGCCTGCAGAACTTCACTTACTCCTACAACTTCTTCACCGGAGAGCCGCCGGCGTGTCTCGCATTACGGAGCTTCGACGACCGGAGAAATTGTATTCCGGCGAGGCCGCTGCAGAGGTCAGCTGGGCAATGTAAGTCGTTCTTGTCTCGCCGCCCAGTGGATTGCAGTTCTTTCAGATGTAAACCCTTTGTTCCTTCTCTCCCTGCTCCTCCTCCCCCTTCGCCGCCTATTGTTCCGGTCCCTTCTTCGCCTCCACCACCGGTTGTCAGACCGTTAACACCACCTCCTCCTCCACCGCCGTCTCCCTCACCACCTCCTCCGCCCGTCTACTCGCCACCACCACCTCCTCCACCCGTTTACTCCCCACC
>JXTB01000034.1:582040-643552 GCA_002914805.1 Parasponia andersonii
CCTCCACCGCCAGTTCCATGTGAGAATCCGCCACCTTCTCCATCCCCGCCACCGCCAATTGTTTATGAAAGCCCGCCACCTCCTACTCCCGTATATGAGGGGCCATTGCCACCAATCTATGGGGTTTCATACGCGTCTCCTCCGCCACCACCCTTCTATTGATTCTTTTGAGAATTTTCATCCTCTAACCTTTGCTCTAGAACAAACAAATATTTTACTGAGTTATTTAGCCAACACCAAGAAAAAAAAAAGTTCAACCTCTTCTTGTGCTTCATAACTACAAGTCCTCTTTCTCATTTGGGCAATTCTCATCGCTCGGTGGAGGAAGAAAATGAGGATAAAAATGGAGATTTGAAAGGGGTCTTGTCCAGTTCTGGATGATATCATATACTGTTGCGGATTTCGGTCAAAGTTCATTTGTAACACAGAGAAGAGGTGAAAAAAGCAAAAGAGAGGAGAGGTAAGAGGAGAAAAAAGTCTCTCCATATTTATTTGAATTGTTATGGATATTTTGAGTTGTGAAAAATAAAAATGGCAGAGAAAGAGTTTTTAGGTTGCAGAGAATGTGTATGTATAGGATGAATTTGGAGACCATAAAATATTCAGGGCTATACAAGAACAACAGCAGCATCTTCTTCTGCTGTTGCTGGTGCTTGTTTGTGGGTTTTTATTGTTATTATCTCTTTGATATCATACTTTTATTTCTTTTCTTCTTTCAATTTTATAGCATAATCATGAGCCATTTTTACTTATATTGATTTATTTTCACAATTCACATCAGATTCCTGTCTTCCTTTTCTTCTATATCCTTAATTGTGTTCATATGTTCTTTTTTTTCCCTCTCGAACGAAGTAGAAAGATGCATTTTAAGTTTGGATGAATTAGATCCTTTAATGCTCCATTTGGGTTCTTGGAATCCAATTAGGAACACTCAAAATCGTTGAGAATTTCCAATAAGCATTTGTTTCTTTAACTTGACTTTCTCACTTAGTTGTCAAATTCTAAATTGACGTGAGTTGTGACTTTTCCCAACTCTTCGTTATTGTTGTAAATTTCAACATTTCGCAATCTCTGTTCATGTGGGGGATTCTAGGAGATGGAATTATGATCGATCGATTCTCTATATTTGTAATCCATGTGTATCGATAGTCGTACTCCTTGAGTTCTGCAAATAGGTACCTTTCCTTCGGGCAATCTAGAAAGAAAACTACTCTTTGGCTAGAAGAGAGAAATTAAAGAGAGAAAAAAGGAAAAATAAACATCATTATTATGGCTTTTTCTTGTGTTGATTTTGTCAAGAGCCATTACTCCATTCACTTCAATTGGTCCTATAATTTTGGTCGAGGCTGCACGTCCCAATTAAGATTTTGGTTGGGGACAAATGAGGCAGGGCATGGTCAATCTTTAACCCCACTTGAGCCTTTTTTTTCTTCTGAAACTAACCCCACCTGAGCCCCTTTTTTTAATTTTTTTTTTTTTAAAGAAGGAAAATTCCCACCTGAGCCATGATGGATGGGTGCCATTTTCAATTTCTGATCCAAGTTTTTCAGATTAAATTAATGCGGTTTGGGATTGGTACCATGTGCATATCTCCTAATGTTTGGCTTTGAAAGTATGAATACAATTTCTTCCAGTGCTGTTTGTTTACTTCACACTCACATTTCCCCCCATTGGAATTTGGTGACTGTATTGAGATCTCACTTTACCATCTTGTGCTCATGAAAAAGCTCAAAAAGGTTTACTCGGATTGTTCACTTTTGTAATTCATTTTCTTTCTTTCTTTTCTCTCTCTCTTTATTTTATTTTGTTATTCCCCCAAACGCGGTTATTATGATGACACCACTAAGCATTTTCTTGTTGACTGTTGTCATTATCTTTAGGCCTTTTTTCTACATAAAAAAAAAAAGAGTTTTCTCCACATTTTTTTTTTTTTTTTTTCTGATTTTCCGCAATTTACGAACGATCTAGTTCAGATTTCAACTTCAACACATGTTACTTTCTTAATTCCCTCAACCATTAATACGTTGTAGTTGCAATTTGAAATAAGATTTAGAGTGGTGTTGTTGTGGTTTGTAATCACTTTTGAAAGGTCACTTTTTCTTTCTACTTGTGCCCTTTTGGTGGGTCAGGGGGACACATATCAGAAAAAACAGATTTGAGCACAACCAACAAAATCTAACTAAATAAAATCCCACAACACACCACAACCAACGGTTAAACCAAGTTAAATGGCAATCCGGTATTATTTGTTCAAAAGCCCTATTAGTTTCCTATAAACCCTCTCGATTCTTGGCTAAAAACAGCAAAATTTGATCTTTCGGTTGTTAGATTCGAAGCCGAAAAACTTTACCAACTCAACTATCTGATTCAACTCCGACCCAGAAGTGTGGGTTCTGCTATCGTTTCCCTTTTTTTTGTTTTGGTTGGGGGGGTTAATTTTCCCCCATTCCAACCAACCAAAGCACCGACGACTCTTTCATTGCATGAGTAATGTAAAAAGGATCATAATTCTCATTTGAACACACCTTCTGAAGGACATCCTCTTTGTTTCACATGTGATATAACCTTCGTAAAAGGGTACTTGAAAATTCAGCCAATGGGATTTTTGTGGTGCCTATACGCCGCCTATGAAAATGACTACCAAATGGGTCGTTGGGTTTTTATTATTACTATTTTTTTTTTCTTTGGTGAAAAAAATAAAAAAATAAAAAATAAAAAATTCTGCCTTAAGTCCTTTTCTGGCAGAGAATTGATTTCCAAATCGGAATCAAGAGAACAATTTTCTTGGGGGGAAATTTCTTTACCAATTTGTGTCTATTTCCACTTCCTATCCTTAACATTATTTCTTTTTGATAAATTCGTCCAAAAATTTTCACCCACGTACTGATATTTGTCCATTTATAGAGAAGGCATTCGCCTACTCAATTGCTATATTGCTATATTGCTATTGCTGCTTGTACCCATTTTGCTTTTCGAATCTTCTTTCCTCCACAGAGCATATAATATATAACACTGCCACAAAATCCTTTCCCACACTATGATATAAAACAAACTTAATATCCAAGCCAATAGGTAAAACAAAATCATTTTTCTTAATTTTGAAGATTTTGATTTAAGTTTAAATTTGTTAGAACCCCTTAATTTTATTTTTTTACGATTTCACTCGATTTATGAGGCTGTGTTTTGGATAATATATTAATATATTATACTTTTCCCAAATCTCAATAGTTTTCTTGTTTTTATTTTGTTTTCGTTGCCTCATTTTCCTATCAAATTCAGCCTTAAGTTCTACAGTTGGAAATTGGTATTTGCCCACCAATTCCACAACGAAACCTATTTTTGAAATTTTTTGAAAAAATAGAAAAAGAAAAAGGAAAAAGGGTTTCAGGCAGCTTCCTCTTGTCGTTTTCTTATCCCTGTGTGAAAAATAAGATTCAAAGCAATCCTACCAAGGGATGCTGATGTTAATGGAAATGGGTCCTCCCTTAGATGACACTCACATGGGCTTGTTAAGGCTTTTCACATCATTTATTAGTAATCGTAATTTAAATGTAACAAGTTGGTTGACTTGTTTTCATTACCTCAAAATGTTACACAACTATTTCATTTAATTAGGCCTCCATGTACAGCCTGTGATTAGGTCAAATATATTAATGCCATTTCACAAAAAGCAAGTGATACTGATACCCAAATGATATTGACCCCATCAGCACATGAGAAAAATAACAATAACACTAATCATTATCATATTAGTGAAGCTCTTACAGAAAACCTTAAACTATCTTCTAACACTATTTGATTTTTAGAAAACTACTCCTCCGCAATCTGCTTCTAGGATATTCAAGAATTAATCATTTAAAAAAAAGTTATTTAAAAAACAGGGTAGAAAATACACGGAACCCTTTTGCAAAAAATTGTTTTTTTTTAATTCAAATGTGCAAAATATTTCTTTAAAAAAAAAAATTTAACAATTTAAAAAAAAAAAAAAAAAAATATTACAAGAAATACTTGCTTGTTCTTTTTCTTTATTATTTTTTTTTTTTGGAAAATCATTTTCTGACTGAGAAAGAGAACTTGGAGGAAACAAAGTATTTAAAATTACGGAGACCCTTTTGTAATATATAATTTGATAGTTGACAAACTAAGCAAGTTAACCGGCAATTCTAACTAACTCATGTGCAATTACTTAATTAAATGCATAATTTCGGAAATTTCTCCAACCAAATAATTTACCTCTGCTTATCAACTTTTATTGATTCATTTAAATATTTTCTGAGAATTCATCAAACTAATTGACTTTTATTTAATTGTAAAAATAAAACTTCCTTTAAAAAAAGGTACATGGAAATTAAATACAATAACTAACCTAATAGTCCTATGTTGCAGGCCGAATCGTGTACAATTAGTTTTTAGGCCCACAAATTAAATATTTTCACGGCTACTTCAATTCCAAAACTGTTGTCTACTCTTTTTTTTTTTTTTTTCAATTAAAGGGACTTATAATAGTTTTTAATAGTTAATGCTGATTCGGTCAGGGTCACCTCTACTCCTGGGCCTTGGGTTGTAATTTTTAAGAAATGACTTACGCAATGGACTTGGGCATTAATTTCTCAAATGCATTAAGTAGAGGCACCTCAGAGTCCATTAACTTTGCAAACAGCCCTGAAATTTTTGAGCAACGCATTATACTGTTTAATCATTTATTGTCTATAAAATTGTACTTCTATTCTCTTGTTTTGAATTCGGAATCAAAATTTAATTGGGTAGATCTACTTCTCACTCACTTGAGGATCTTCATTTTCTGCAATATAAATAGTAGTGAAGATCGTATAGCAAACAAAATGTGTCAATTCAATGTAGAAAAAATAAAACAATTTGTTCAACTTTTTGTTACCCCAACTTTCCTACGGGTATCAAAGTCTAATATCATATTTGGCATACTAGGTAAAGTGATAGTTGATTTGTTACTTTATAATAGGTATAACGTAACGTATTGTCCATGTCAATGATATGCTCCAAACGATGACAAAGGAATTGATACAAAATTTGGAACTAAAAACTTGATACTTCGGGTCCTCAAGGACTACTCTTAAAACAATTATTAGTTAAGAAAACAGGTTTGTCAGTTGAGTTGCTTGAATTTGCATGAAGAGACTGCATGGTGTGAATCGAACGAAATAAAGCGGTTTCATTAGAAGACGGTAAGGCCCATGATGATGATGATGCAAAATGTACCGGAAAAGTTCATAAATACCCATTTTCTTAGGAATCTTTCATGAATTCCCCTTTTAATTTTATTTCATCAATACCCTTTTTGATCCTTTTTTTTTTTTGAATAAATGTACACCACACTGATTTTGTATATGAAATTTATACCTTCATAAATAAAAATTATACCTAAAAATTAGTGTACATTTCAAAATGTATACCACATGTATAAATTTATACTAAAATATAAACCATAGGTAAAAATTTATGTTGTAAATGTGTATAACGTATATTTTGTATATGAAATATTAACTTATTGAAAGAAAAATAAAATGAGTATTTTTGAAATATAAGACACAAAAAGGATTCTTGGTATAGATTTCTCAATTGTCTGTTAGTTTGATTGAGGAATAAATTAGCTGAATACTACTCTTTTTTCTCATTAATTAAATCTACCATCATACCACTTTTTAAAATAAATTCTTAATGAATTCTTAATAAATTCTTGACGATCTTGATAGATTCTAGATTCTTGATAAATTTTTGATAGATTCTTGATTAATTTCCTCTCAAAAGTGGTAGAATCTAATAGTGGTGATCAATTTAGTAAAATATTTGAAAAAAATGGTAATTAACCATTGATTGAGTGGCAATTGGTTTGGCACATTTTGGGCCGATTAGATTTCTTGAGCTTGGATAAAAACAACAGCCCAATATGCTACAAGCCTTTTTCCATTTGGGCCTTCAATAGAATGGCCGATTTTGCCTTGTACAAGATTGCCTTTTTTTAAAACATAGGATTCAATCAATGTCCCTTTAGGAAAAGGAAAATTAGTGTGTACTTTTTTATACTTTGTTTTAATAAGTGTCCATATTCTTCTTTTTATAGCTAAATGAATGAGGATATGTCTTTTTCCATATAGTGTATCTACTTATATACTAACTTTAGTTTATGTAATGACTATATTAATTTTTATGCTGGGTACATCATATTTTACTTTTGATATACATACTGATATGCAGATCATTTTGCGCAGTATTTGAAAATAGGTATTTACCTAAAATGGTTGGTATATCTACTTATATATTAATTTTAATCCATGTAAATATATTAATTTTTATCTTTGGTACACCATATTTTACATTAGATATATCTACTGATATATTGATCATTTTGTCGTAGTATTTAAAAACGGACATTTTCCTAAAACGGGTGGTATATCTATGGGCAACCATATATCTATTTATATAATAGCTTTATTTTATATAAGTATACTTCATACATTATATTTTAAATTTGATATACATATTGATATGTCAAATATTTTGCCACAGTATTTGAAAATGGATATTTACCAAATTCTTATCATTTTGCAATAAATCAGAATAAAAAGTAGAATACTTATTCTATTGGAAACTAGATATTCATAAATCTATTGGACACAATATGATCTCATCACATACTCAGGGAAAAATTAGCATAAACAATAATAAAACTTTTACATGAAAACATGCATTTCATTACCAATGAAAGAATATCAAATATACAATATCATCATAAAACATAGGGAAAAATTAGCATAAACAATAATAAAACTTTTACATGAAAACATGCATTTCATTACCAATGAAAGAATATCAAATATACAATATCATCATAAAACATATATCAAATCTAGATGTAAAATCCTAGAGAATAAGGATCTTGTATTCACCTCTTGATGTGTATTCCTCTTTGATCTTCTAGAACACCTTTCTTGATATTCTAGATTATGAAGGTTTGAGATAAGAATATGAGATAGTAAGAAATAATATTCTTTTTCTCGAAATGAGCTAAATTACACAATGAATGGAGATTCACTATGCTTTGGCTGAAATCTCTGTCTGTGTGTGTAAGTGTGTGTGTGTGTAGTGCTAACGACAACAATTATAATTTTTGTCTCAATATATCTTATATATAAACCTAACATGCTCTTAGTTCAATTAGAATTTGGATTTTCTCTAATATGGGATTTATGTATATTTTTATAAGATTGCACAACTCTTGTTACATCTTTATTAACATTCCAATTTTTAGGTAAAATCTTATTTTTATATAGTTTTATGAAACTATTTTCACGAATACCAAACAACCAATTAATAAGCTTTGTTGAGTTAAACAAGAGACCTAATAGATCGAAATAACATAATCTTCAATAATGTGATAAATATCATAATAATCTTCTAGGTATTTATCTCAATACTATTAGTAAATTGGTCATTCCACTAAAGGCTCAATACTGGACTCTTAAATTAAATGTCGTACTATTTATAGAGATTTAATTAACTAGACTTGAATAAAACAATCCATTCTGTGTATTCTATACTACATGTGAAATCTCTATATAATGTCATAGTTGGATAGATAAAATTAGTGTAATACTCTTTCAATACATATACTAAGAATTAAGATTCGCATGCTAAAAGTTAGTAAGTTAGTAATATAAACAATTGAGTTATAGTACTTAAGCTCCAATTCTTATATCACTTTGTCTAATTCAATACACATAACTTATTTATGTTGTATTCATGTTTCTATTAGAAGTCAGACACTTCAATAATTTGAAACACATCATTCTCATTGAAATAGAAAAACACTACAATTTATAGTAAATAAAGTATGTCATCTTTATTTACAGATTGTGAACTAATTCATTTAGACTTACATTAAAAAAAAAATAAGTCTCTCCATAATTAACTTACTTAATTATGTTTATTTTTATATGCTCTATTAAAGTCTTGGAATTGTTCTAGATAATAAACTATTCTAATCAAGATAGTCTAATCTAGTAAATATCACAAAATGAATATAATAAAAATAGTTGATCCACAAATAGTTAATAAAGGAAATCTATTTTGTATGATAAATATCGTAATATAACCTTCATATATAAATATATATATATATAGGCACTAGTCTAGTAGGTATTTTTCTTTATTTATCCATAGGTATTATTTTGCCTGATAAAAATTCATCACATATGTCTTTTTATAGTAAAAGGTGGAGAAAAAAATCATTAAATAATGGGTATTTATTTATTTATTTTTTTTCAACTACTCAAATTATGGAAACCGTTAGATCAGTTATCCAACGGCTAAAAAAAATACCTATTAGATTGGCAACCTATATATATATATATATATATATATATATAAAGGTATTATAGCTTTATAAGCAATTCCCTAATTGAATTACTAATATACCCTCATCTTCTTCTACTATTTTAGCTCTTTGCTTTAACATGGTTGATCAATATAGGCATTGATAACAAGCACACTTATTAATCATGTCATGACGTATCATGTCATGCACAATTGCTGATCGTATCATACTAGCTTAATAATCGTGTTATATTTGTATTAGTCTATTTTGACATATCTAATAATGAATTACAGAGTTGTGAATAACTTCATTTATTTGAACCATACATCTCTTCCTTTTAAGTAGCCTAAAAAGTAAAGTAGTACCATATTATACTTTTCAGTTATTAATTAATATAATATTTTTTTGGCTATAACTTACAAAAAAATGTAATAAAATCAAAGATGAATGGAAATATGGAAAATAAAATTTTTTCCAGAACATTATTTCTTAGAAAATCTTTTAAGATTTTTATTATGGTCTAAATATACACAAAGAAGATTATATCTCAACCAGTAAGTCTTATTTCTTAAGCACCAAGTTTATAATTACAGAGGTGTGTGGACACTTCGATCTTGATTAACCTCCAAATGAGAATCCAAGAACTCCAATAGCCTCTAATGACGGCTCCAATAATTTCTCTCTCTTACTTTTCTCTTAGTTTTTTGTGTAACTATTAAACTAATATTTCAGTAAAAACTGAAGCGTATCAACAAAGGAAAGAGGAAGAGCCTTTTATTAGCTCCTTTCTAAGGAAATTTGGCCAGCCATAGTGGGCCTAGGGCTGGCCAAATTTCATTACTAAATTAGCAGTGAAGTAGGCTCTAATAATTCACATTCTTATCTGACCTTTTTCTCCTTTTGTGTAATTGCACAATAAATTAATTAAGCCTAATTTGGCTAATCTCATGAAGTCTACGATATTAGTGTAAGTTGGAGATCTAAATGTACCTATTTAATTCAAGCTCCAGTAAACAAATACCCAATTCTAATTAACTCTTAATAGGAGTGAGTTTGTACTACTAGTTATGGACTTATTCCACTAAAGATCTAAACTGCGCTCTTGAATAAAATAAATATCACAATATACTTAATAATTAGAATTATATCCATTAGATAATTAACATTTGCATATGTATTCCCACATGAATACCGATAATTGGAGCTAGGTACGATTACCATTTTGCCCATCCAATTATATCTTTCAATTTCTTAATACAAGACTATCTAATAGATGACAAGACTTACAGAAAATCTTCAATTAATGAAATAATTAATTTTATTAATTACTTAGTAAAGATTTAAATCATCCAAGTTCCTATAATTCACCAAGGTGGTATTCACTTTTCTATATAATAGAGTTGTGTTATGCATGTGTTACCAATGCACATAATAATGCGTTATCAAAATGTGAGGGTCTAGATCATCAATTTATTGATCTGTACCTTTTAACATATCAAATAATATAAGTTATGAACGCGAGTTCATCACTTATTTTAAAATTAAGAAAGACATACATTAATTATCAAGTTTGTCATAACATATTTTTGTCAACCGCACTTATTATAAAAATATATTTTACATAGTCTTTGTTCAATATTTATACATTAAGACTTTTTACATATGGTCATATCAACATAAAACAAGATACACTATTAATGTCTAAAGTCTTACAATACTATCTAAGAGAAATGTCCAATTTCTTGTGAATAATCTTATTTAATTTAATTAGAGAAAATATATCCTAACTTTAGTAAATAACTTTGTTAAAATATTTTTTTAATAAATAAATCATAAAATTTTTTGACATTTACTATTATACCAATCAAAATATTATCACAAATATTATGCATGAAATATTACTTTATTAAATCCAAAATATTCAATAAATATCCATAAATAATAAACACTTTTTGGGTATAATCCTAATATATTTTCCTTCAGCTTAAAAGGAGTTAAGACGTTTTTTTTATATACAGCCTCATAACTCAAAATTAGTTTAGGCTAACCAATTGGTGAAGAATCTATTTCATAATTGTAAGTTGTTTTAAAATTACTTATTTAACAAAATTATTTTGGTTCATATATCGTAAATTATCAAAAATATCTTGATGTAGACAGATAATAAATATATTAGGAAATTATTATTATTACTATTATTTATTAGCTTTTATTTAATTATTAGATTATTTTAATTTTGAGTAACTAGTTTTAAGTTTCTTTATTTACATCAGTTTCTAGTATTTGTCTGTTTTCCTTATTGTGTCCAATTACCTATCTATAAATAGACTTAGCTATGTAATTGTTTTCATATTATGATTGAATGAATATAAATTTTAGTATTTTCTCCTTTTTAGTTTCTCTAATTCTCTCTTGAATTCTTGTATTGTTCTATTGTTTTTCTACCAATACATCTATTTCTGCATAAATTCTCTCCTTACTATTCTATCTATTCTCATTCTTTTCTCGTATTATCTTATATCAATTGGTATTAGAGCTTAGTTCGATTTCCTCTTGTCTATTATTAAATATTTTTCTTCACTATTAAAAAAAAAGATCTACACAGCAATTCCAACCGTTGTCCTTATTCTCTTCAAGATCGTTTCTGCACCACAATTACTACCATTTTGCTTGTTCCTTACTGGAGACTACTATGAACAAGTGTGAAAGTAAAAGCTCCAATACTGTTGCTACTTGTTCGTAGACTTTCAGCTTTATTTTGGTTGCTCCACTCTATCAAACAGCCACAGATCTACTTCCTCCAGCCTTGAATCACCTTAAGTAACATTTTTCTACATTGACACGTAGTCTTATAGTTTTATTAGTTGAAAAATTGATTGATATGTGTTTTGATCCATATTAAGTTACTACATATCAATTTTGAAAACTCTAATTATTATTAATAATATTGCCATCTTTGTTATGTTAATACTCAATATTATTGTGAGCTAATTATCATAATCTGTCCTATCATATCTACTATTTTCACCAATCTTATCAAGATCTGTATCACACTACCTAATTTACTATGATCCTAGGCCAATCGATTTAAATACTACCCATGTTAAAGACCTTAGTTTTAACTATGTTAGCAATCTTGAACATCATAATGGTGAGTCTATTTTTGATAAATTGATTATCAAAATTGATGACTTTGCTACCCAACAGAATAAACTTACCCATAATGTCAAAGAAATACAGCGTAAGTTAGAAGAAATAAAGGAAGAATTTAGGAGTAGCATGAACATACTTTTTAACAACCCTTATATACAAATTCCTAAGGCCTTTAAGGAATTTTATGAGACTTATGTTGAAAGACCTATAATTAATTTTAGTTGAGCCCATTGTTCCTAGTCCACTACTTAAACATTAACTTTCAAAATTTGGATCAAATGCGTGTTTATTTGATTTTCTTTTTAATATAATTATTGGACTAGTTTTCAATGTGAGGATTTTTTGACAAGCAAAGTGTGCAGACGCATTTTGTACTCCAGAGAAAGTAGAACAAGTGCGAAGAGTCTGGATTCTTATTGTAAAAATAATGAATGCAAGTGCACATATCGAACAAATAATAAAATTTACCCATAAGAACTATGTTTATTAACTACTAAAATTAATCTAACTCTAATTTTATTTGAAAGCAACTCAAAAAGAAAAATTACGCAAAAATAATTCAAATAACTAAATAAAAAGAAATACAAAACAAAATAATTAAGGATGACATTAAAAGAACTAAAGACCTATAGTTTTCGATTTCACCAAGATTAATTAGTCTAATTCTCTAATTTATTCAATCAGTATTTATAACTAATATTGCCAACGAATTTCTCTAATAGAATTATTAATCTTTTCCAAATATTAACAATTTTAACTCAATAAGTTAGGTCATATATCTCTATCAAAACTTTACCTTATCAAAAATCATTGAGAGCAAAAAATTTATAAATGTTGCACAAGACTTATAGATATCCCTATCCTATAATAATCTTATAGTAATATAATCATGATAAATTCAAGCATAACCTTTCAATCTCAAATAAAATCTCTAAATCATACAAAAGTTTACCAGACATTCATAAGCATTAAGCATAATTAAAATTACTCAACATCTATGTATAAACAATAGTTGAATTGAAATTAAGAGAAATTACACATTATAATTCGACTATATCGTAGCCATAGAAAAAAAACTTAGTTCATAACTAAAATAAAGAAAATCATAATTTTAGATTTAGCAGAGTGAAAAGAAAGAAAAATTATGAACGAATTTCGAATTAAGCACACCCATCTCTAGCACGTGTCGTTCTTCTCATTCTCTTGAGCTCTTTCTATATCTTTTGTGGTCTCAAGCTCTCAATAGTCCTTATAAGCCCTAGTAGTCCCAATTTATAGAATTATCAAATCATCGGAAAAATTGTAATAAAATTAAAGATTGGCACCTCTATTCTAGCTAATATAGCACTAGCGTAATACTCCACATAATTATATATATATATATATATTAGTGGTGGGGCCCATAACCTTTTTTAATAAATCAACCCCTCTCTCTTTCTTTCCTCTCTGCCTCCCTCCCGTGCACTTTTCTCTTTCCTTCTAGCTCTCTTCTTCTCTCTCTTGATCGAGCAATAGCCGCCAGCCCAGCTCCCGCGTATGCCACCTCCGGCCAGCATCTGGCTACGGGAATGACCAGCGCAGCTCCAGCTCGGCATCAACTGCACGCCGCCGCCCTTGCTGCAGCCATCGGAACCGCCGAACATTGGCAAGGAGCACGTGATGTCGCAGCTTCCGTCGCTCACCGGCGACGATTCCGGCAACGAAAGGCCGCGAAACTGGTTGCATTTAAATCCTCTTGCCGTGGGCTCTCTCCTAGTATATATTTCTTGACCCTATTTTGTCCGGTTTGAAAGTTACCATTTTTGGGTATTTTGAGTTTTGGATTTTAGTTTTCGATCTAACCGTTAGATTTCGTTTTTGTTGTTGTTTTTGGAATGCACTCGGGAAATGGTGAAATTTGATATATATTTTGACTATATTTCGTGATCGGCACGAAAGTCTATATCTAACGGCTTAGATTTTATCTAGTTTTGTGTACCACCAGTTTAGTGTCGGCCCAGACCCGAGGTAGTCGAGTTATATATCTAACTTAGCTATTTTGGATATTAGGAATTCAATGAAGAAGTCCATACATTGATTCGAAGCTTTGTTGAGAAGTTGATGTTTCCCAAGTGAGCAATCAAGCACATGGAATTAGTTCTCGACCCTCCGAACGATCGTCCAATCAGTACCTTGAGTATCTAATAGCGTGGTATCGCTATTCTAGTGAGGTAGGGATTCAGTTACATATATTTTTATAACATCTTGAATAAAACTTATTTCGTCCAACACATGATGACAAACGTAATTTTAGAACTATTTTAGATATATGTGATGGAATTAAATTGTATTATATATATTGGATTGCTCTGGGACTTTTCTAAGTACATGTTATTTTTGGATATTTTAAAAATAGGGCCATTATGCTGCCCATTTTTCTACAAAATTTAATTAACTATTTTATTAAAAACCATAGCATCATTTGAACTTAAATTACTGCATAGTTATTTTTTGCACATCAGAGTACACATGTCATAGGATCATACATGAGTCATAGGATCATACATGAGTCTCAGGTTAGCATCATGGGGTTTTTACAGTATGGCGCTACGGCCCTACCGATGGTGCAGAGTCCGTGAACCCGTGCAGGGTATTTCTTCTGATTACCTCCCTATCTGGCAGGCGTAGGCAATGCGGTTGCCCCTCCAAGTTTGGTAAGCAACACACAGGTGTCCCCTCCGGTCATGGGCTAGGTGTCAAGCAAGTTGTATAGCACACATAGTGCCAATACCCCGATTTTCATTGATGAGAAGTGGTGAACTCATAGGTATAGGTGGATTTGTGTCATGTGTTTGTAGACTGATTGATTTTCAGATATCGTACTTTTTATATATCTATATATATGTATGTGCATACAGACTATTGGTTTTGCATAACTTGTTTTCATATATAAACATATATATATATATATATATATATATATATATATATATATATATATAGGGCACCAATCCAGTAGGTATTTTTTTTTTTACCTATGCATAGGTATCAATTTGGCTAATGAAAATTTAGCATGCACATTTTTTAATTGTAAAAAGTAAGAGAGAGAAAGAGCATTAATGATGCACATCTTTTCATGCACTTCATTATAGCTATTGGATCATCATTAGATAGTGATCCAACGGCTAAAAAAAAATACCTACCCATAGGTAAAAAAAATACATATTGGATTGGCAACCATATAAGTATATAAATATATATATATATATATATATATATATATATATATATTTATATACTTATATGCATATACATATACGGACTATCAATCTTGGAAATAGATATATATATATATATATAAGTATATACATATGGTTTTGCAAAAGAAAAAAAACAGTATTTTTGGATTAAATTAACCATACAGAGGTTTTCCATCACTAAAAAGGGTTTTACATGAGGTAACAGCTTTCCTACTGAGCTCTCGAGCTCACCCCTCCTATTTTTCCTCTCTTTCAGGTGGTTGTTCATTCGAGTCGATTGTCCCGTTGGTTAGACAAGTCGCTTGGCTTACGCTTGCTATCCTATCCTTCTTCGATTGATCCTTCTACCTACCTTGTTTTATTTTTCTTTCTCATGTCTATCTATTTAGCCAAGTTTCTTATTCCTGATAAGTGATCGTATGAGGATGTTATTACTATTATTTGAGGATTTGGCGGATAGACGGGGCAATATAGTTCCTAAGGAGCATATTTTCAAAGTTTTAAGTACTTAGAATTTTGATGAACTCTATAAATTGATTTTTAGACTTTCTAACTCAAGATTTACAAAATGCATTTAATCAATACAAAAATTTCATTAAACCAAGTTTTTATATAATTTAACTATGTTTTCTCAAATTCTAATTTGTGTTTCTTTCTTGATAAACTAAATAAAGATGAACCTCTTTTGTACATAATTTCTAACGATGTGAGGACTAAAATGAAAATCCAAGTACTCAATTTTCTTTGAATTTTGTAAAATTATTTATTTATATTAATTTATACTCAAAATTACCAAAAAGTCACGGCCTAGGATTTGGGTTGTGATAACTAAGGTGCTATAACATAGTGCATGGTTGCTATATTCTTGGGTTGTTTCTCACTTTTCTCTCATTTTTTTTTCTTTCTTTTATTTTTGTAAGAGTAATGCTATTGGATACCAATGGTACCCATCTCCATAATGATGTGTTTATTTGTTATTGGATGATTCTAATTAATAAACAAAGTTCCATATAGGCTCACTTTAATTATAATAATGATTAGTTAGTGATAAATTGACATATCATGTGGTGTTGGCACTATTGGTGCCTCATAGCATTATTCTTTTTAGGGATAAGAAACTTTATATTTTGACACTTTGTTCAGTTTGTACCTTATATTTTGGTTATTATCAACATTGACTTTTAAATTTAATATTTATTACAAATTTATATACTGACATCAATTTAGAACAATTAATTTACTAATATAATTTATTAAACTTTTTCTTGGATAAATTTTTATATAATTTATTTTTAATTTTTTAAATAACATCTTGATAAATTAACTTTTCTAATTTGATATCAGTGTATAAATTTATAACAGATTTTAAATCTAAAAATTACGTTGATAATAGATAAAATACAAAATACAAACCGAAAAAAGTGTCAAAACCGGATATAAAAAGTGATAATATTATTTTTTTTTTAACGTGATATGTATAATCCAATTGGACTGAATTTCCTAAGCTTGGCACGAAACCAGG
This sequence comes from Parasponia andersonii, assembly GCA_002914805.1. Lineage (NCBI taxonomy): Eukaryota > Viridiplantae > Streptophyta > Magnoliopsida > Rosales > Cannabaceae > Trema > Trema andersonii. The sequence goes on from JXTB01000034.1 coordinate 598,305, forward strand.
TGCTGATTGGTTGAACGAAAAGGTTGCTTTATGACTTGGACGTGGCGTTTGATGATTTAAGAATTAATCATATGTTCCGATATTGGAGTCGCACTATAACCACTCGCCAGAGAGAGAACGGAACTGTAGCAACAGACACGGGCCCCACATGTCCCATGCTCAACTGCCCCACTTACTCCCGAGTCATGTTAAATACACGTGTTAGTTGGTTCAATCTCGGCTTCCATTGACGGCTGAGATCATGAGTCCACTCCTCCTTCTCCACTCGTGCATCTGAGTCTCTTTCTTCAAATTTTTTTCATTTTTTCTTTAATTCAAATTAAAACAAATTTAATTAAAATAAAACAAAACCAAATTAAACTTAATTAAAATAAATACCTAAATCAAATAAATTAAATTAAATTAAATTAACACTAAATACTTTTTTTAGGTGAACCTCGGCAAAACAATAGAAACAATTGAAGATATGAATTTTTAAATCTATAGCTTAAATTATTAAAAACTAAGCTAAAAATACTCAAAGACATTCATTAACAAATAAAAAATAACACTATTTTTGTATAACTATCAATCATACATTATCATCAAGCATCAAGATTTACGTTTGCTGATTTTCCTCCTCTTTATTATTTTATGATATATTTGAATTTTAACTTGCCGAGAGTTGAATTCTCAAATCACAAGAAAATGACGCAGACTGAGAATAAATATATTAAGAAATTATTATTGTTACAATTATTTACTAAGTTTTTTTAGTTATTAGATTATTTTAATTTTGAGTAACTAGTTTTAGATTTCCATATTTTCACTAGTTTCTAGAATTTGCCTATTTTTTTAGTTCAGTGTCGGCCTCACCCTTAAGTTAAAAGAGCGGTGGCTTAGAGCCCCATTATAAAAAAGGCCCCAAAAATATAAAATATTTTAACTATTATTATTTTTTATATTTAATTTTTTTTATTAAATATTGCTTTTTATACTTTGTCTTCCATTATAGAAAAGTGTCATCTTCTTTCAAATAAAAAAATAAATGCTCTGTCACTTTTTAAATTAAAAAAGAACCCATCACCTTCTAAATAAAAAAAAATTCTCAAAGACTCATAGTTTGAATAGATATATTTCCTATATACATTACTTTGTTTTTTTTTTTTTTTGTTAATAGACAATATAAATCTCTCCTTTCTAGCCAGTAGCTATTTATTTCCTACTTTAATTTTGAACGAAAAATATAGCTGTATGTGCAATAAATTTTCAATATTTTCTTCTCTCTAACCATTTTACATACCATTTCTTCATATCTTTTTGCTAACAAACGGGTTGAATATAAAAAAGTATTAGAGTAGAGATTGGAAGACTTTGATTTGAAGAGATTATTGCTACATATTTCTTGGCCAAAAAATATCTAGGTTATATCTTTCTTACTCATATTTTATCTATTTTTTTTTTTTAGTTTTACATTGCTTTTCTATTTTTTTTTTTAATTGTGTCAATTTGTTTTCATAAATACCTAAGTTAAGATTTAATAATTATGTCTAATAGAAAATATACATCCAGGTATGACAAACACAAGAGAAAAAGAAAAATAGAAAGTTTGATTCAATCCCAAAAAGGAGCTCTTGAAAATTTTTTCACAAGTAGTAAAAGGGATGTAAACAACTCAAGTGTAGAAATAATTGAAAAATCAAATTTAAATAAGTTAGGAGATGTTGAAGTGATAGTAGAAAATCCTATAGAGGATAAGAATAATGAAATATGTAATGGTGTAGAGGATGATGAAGAATGTCAAAAAAATAAAGAAGAAGATGAAATTAGTAAATTAGAAACTAAAAATGTTAATGATAATTTGTGTGATATTTTTATGAATAATATTTATAATCCGGGAAGATGGGAAAATATTAATAATAAGTTGAGAGATTTATTGGTGGAAAAAGGTCCTATTAGAGAAAGTAACATAAATTTTCCAAAAGATGAACTTTCTAGGCTTTTTTCCATTTTGTATTATATGAAAAGACTACCAAATAGAGGAAGACATGATAGAAGCTGGTTGGTATATTCAAAGGATTTTGACAAAGTATATTGCTTTTGTTGCAAATTATTTGGTACAAAGTATAGCATAAATCATTTATTAGGCAATGAAGGAACTAATGATTAGAGAAATTTTGAAGTCAAACTTAAAAGTCATGAAACAAGTAATGGACACATAATTAACACGAATGCTTGGGCTGATTTAGAGTTGAGATTGGTAAAGAATAGAACTATTGATAGAGATATCCAAGAAAGAATCAACAAAGAGAAAGAGCATTGGAGAAATATTTTAGTAAGAATAATTGCTGTTGTTAAAAATCTAACTAAGAACAATTTAGTATTTCGTGGAAATAACAGAAGATTTATCAAGAGAATAATGAAAATTTTTGGGTCTAATTGAGATGATTGCTGAATTTCATCCAATAATGCAAGAACATATCCAGCGTATTCAAAATGGTGAGATTTAAAAACATTACTTAGGATATAATATTCAAAATAAGTTGATCCAAATGTTAGCACTTGAAGTCAAAAGTAAAATTTTGAAAAAAATAAAAGAGGCAAAATATTTTTCCATTATTCTTGATTGTACTCCAGATTCAAGTCATCAAGAGTAAATATCTATTGTATTGAAGTGTGTAGATATATCAATAAGTCCAATAAAAGTAGTAGAATATTTTTTGGGATTTTTATAAGTGGATGATATTTCCAGAAAAGGCTTCTTTAGTGAACTTTATAGGAAAAATTGAAAACCTAAAACTTGATATCAATGATGTAAGAGGACAAGGATATAATAACGGTTCTAATATGAAAGGAAAACATCAAGGTGTACAAAAAGGATTACTAGAGATAAATCCTATAGCATTCTATATACTTTGTAGTTGTCATAATCTGAATTTAGTATTTTACGATATCGCCATCTCTTGTGTTAGAGCTGTGTTATTTTTTGGAGTTTTACAATGCATATATTCATTATTCTCTTCTTCAACAAAATAATAGAAAATATTGAAAAATCACATATCAAATTTTACCGTTAAAACATTATCACAAACTCGTTGGGAAAGTCGTGTTGAGAGTGTTAAGGCAATTATAATTCAAGCTCCAAAAATAAGAGATGCTTTGTATGAACTAAAAGAAACTAGTCAAGATCCTAAAATAAAAAGTGAAGCTAAATATCTAGCAACATATGAATTAGAGAATTTTGAATTTTTATTAGACATGACTATCTGGTTTGATATCTTGTTCGTTGTTAATTCAGTTAATAAAAGCTTGCAAAGTAAAGATATGTATATTGATGTTGCTATTAATCAATTAAAAGGTCTTCTTTCTTATTTTGAAAATTATAGGGAAAATAGATTTGTGTCTACAATGATTTTAGCTAAAAAGATTGCAAATGATATGAACATAGAACACAAATTTCGTGAAAAACGTTTAATTCGTAGAAAAAACAATTTGATAAAAATATTGATTGTGATAAAATAGAATCTGTTCAAGAATCATTTCGTATTGAATATTTTATTTACATAGTTGATCAAGTTATTTCTTCACTTAGAATCAGATTTGAGTAATTTCAAGTATATGAAAATATTTTTGGGTTTTTATTCAATTTTAAGAAACTAAAGTCATTGGATGAAGATGCTTTGAAAACAAATTTTTTGAATTTTGAAGATGTTCTAAAATATGATGGACTTTCTGACATTGATAGTTTAGATTTGTTTTTAGAATTAAAAGTGTTAAGAAAACTTTTACAAAAAGAAAATAGTAGTTCTATTGAAATTCTTGATTACATTAAAAGAGTAGATTCTTTTCCAAATATAAGTATTGCTTGTAAAATATTATTAACAATTTCAATGACGGTTGCTTCTGCAGAAAGAAATTTTTCAAAACTAAAATTAATAAAATCTTATTTAAGATCAACTATATCACAAGAACGATTAAGTGGATTAGTTATGTTGTCTATTGAAAAAGATTTGTTGGATAAACTTGAATACAAAGATTTAATTAATTCTTTTGCATTTAAAAAGTAAGAAAAATTAATTTTTAAATAAATCGTTCTAAATTTTTTTTTTTTAAAAAGATCCCTGTTTTAAAATTTCGCTTAGGTCCCCAAATTATGTTGAGACAACTCTGTTTTAGTTGTGTCCAATTACCTATTTATTAACATACTTTATGTAGTTTGTAATTATTTTCAGATCATGAATGAATTAATATTGAATTATTAGTATTTTCTTCTTTTTGTTGTTCTGATTTTTTTTTGAATTTTTTTCTAGTTTTATTATTTTTCAACCAATTTATCTATTTCTGTCTAAATGCTCTTCACCATTTTTATTCTACCTATTCTCTTTCATTTCTCGTAGTATCCTGCATCGTGTCTCTTTAAAACTTGTATCTATTTATTGTAAACTATTTTACAAAGCATGTATAAGACACTAAGATAGCACAATAACAATGGGGAAATAAATAATAGTGCCTTAGGGAAGGAGGGGAAAAAAAAAATAGTAAAGCATTAACAGTGACAGTCAATAATGGTGGAGTTGGCATGGTTAAAACGGTGGTAACAATGGGCAAGCAACAATAATTAACAATTCCTTGTCATGATAAAGTTGAACATTGATTAAGAGCCCAAACGGCTCCTTGATTGACGTTAATGGAGTACCATCAAGCTTTCATTAAAGAGAGGAGAAATAAGAGGGACCAAAAAAAAGAAAAGGAAAACTTTCACTATAAATTTTGGTCAATTAGTGTTCAAAAAAAAAAAAAATTTTGGTCAATTAGACGGTGAGCATTCACGTGATCCCAAAAAAATAGAAATTAAAAAAGAAAAAAAAGTTAGTATGCAACCTTTAGACTGACATACTTTGCGTATCAAAACTAGTTTCTAATATAAACTTGAAAGAAACCATCTGAGTTAGAAATAAAATATTCCTTCCTTTATTTGTCTCCTCCTACTTTCTTTTCATTTACTCAGATTATATAAATATAAAAAAGACGCATATAAATTTTAATTTGTGTTAACCTGTTTTATACAATGCTCCGCCGGATGTGTCGGTTTAAAAAAAAGCACGTGAATACTGAAATAGGGATGCAAGCAAGAATGATATATACGAGTCGTGCAAGCATAATAATTTCCTTAGCTTTAAGCTCCTCTTGCCGTGGACACATGTAGCTAGAAGAGAAGTGTAAATTAGCTCAATACCAGTATATATCATATATGTATGATAGTTTTTTTTTAATAAGAAACGGGAATAGGTGACATCTTCACACTCTTCGCGTACATTTATTCTATATAGAAATCCAAATAGGACCACAGAAAAAACAACAGAACATCTTATCTCTATGCTTTATCAGCTATTAGGAACAAAAATGCCTACTCAAGGAGCTCACGCATTAGAGAGCCAAAGACTTAGAATGAAAAGATAAATGCACCAATACCTACCGAAACTTGATATTACACGGATTCGAACTCCTAACCTAATAAAAGCGAGGGCTAAGCATAAGTTCTTTTACCCTTAGCTACCACAACCGGTGGTGACATTTTTAGCCATTAGAGTATGCTCTTTTCGGATTTTTTGAGCATAATTAAGTAAGTTCATCGAAATCACCTATTGCCTTGTGAATCTCCACTATATATGCTTTGGCCGTTTATTTTTAATATTTCTTTGACTAGAAGTTATTAGATGACTATAACACTATCATATATGTCACTTTCTCTTATTTTGAGTCAAACTATGTAGTGATAGTATCCAACTGTTGTCATTCGCTTTTTGTTTTTTTATCTCATGTTTCTTCACATTTCGTCGATCTACAAGATAAATTATTGACATTTGCCTTTTGTCTTTCGTTTTAACGACGACAATGTTTATACACATTTTCATATACAAAATATATATACTTCGGCATCTATATATGTATATACAAATTAAAGTACAAACACACAAAGTACATGAGAATTTGAAATGTCCTTAAACCTCCAATTTATCTGTTTGTGTTCTATGAGAGGGTGAGGGGAGTCTAATTAGAAACGTCAACATTTTAAGCTAATATATTTCTACTTATTTAAGCCTGGCCCCACTCCAAATTACACAATATGTATGACATATATTCAATGGACTAATTAGATGGTTCGTCCATTTTTTATGCGTTGTGCTTTGTTCATCGATATAAATTTGGTATACGTATTCGTACTCTTTTCTATTTTTATATCTTATTATTTGACAAGTAAATTTTAATATATTTTATAATATTATTATAATTAAAATATTTTATTGAATTTCATATATGAACTGTAGAATGGAAACTAGAGTAGTACTACTCTATTTTTATTATCTTTTCCATTATCCGATTTTATTACATAATATGTCGATATCATTAAAATATATCACTTTTCATAATATAATGAATCATAGAATAATCTACGTCTTAAATATGAAACCGAAGAAAATGAAAAAGTCTATAGTGCTATTTACTTTTTAAATAATGAAAAAAAGTTAAAAAGAGTGTGTACTAGTACTCTTCTCATTAATTTATAAGTTTTCTTAAAATTCGTAACTATTTCTATAGTGAAACATATAGAATATAATAAGCAGAAAAATCAGTTTGGTATATACATGGGTAAAAAGAGTGAATAATAAATAAAGAGTATGAAATTTCCAACAATTTTGCTTAGCCTAAACGTGATTGCTTAACATGATTAACCATTTTAACCTAAAGCAATTATCTCAACTGACATTATCACACCATAAGCAAAATGATTGCTTGTACTTTAAATAAGCATGAGCTGTCAAAAAGATTGTCACCCAACAATGCCATAGCAATTTATTTCAGCAAAATTTATACTTTATAGATCGGATTGGGAAAAAAAAAAAAAGAAAAAAACAAGAAGTCAACACTTGAATTAATTTTTTTTTAAAATCTTTATGTTTCCTCATTTAATTCCCTACATCATGCCCAAGGTTTCAAAAAGGCTAGCACTAGCAGTGACTAGTGGTCTTATTGTTAGACAATAAACCAAGAGAGCACAAATGCGATTCATTCATGTCATTGTCGCATTTCAACTATTTATTGCCAATTGGTGTAAAATTCCTAGCATAAAATGACATTTACATACCAAAATTGACACATTAATTCCTATAAAGAAAAACTTGTTGGATTCTTAGCAATTTCTAGTCATAAAAATAAGGAACCTCACAATTTTAAATTCGTTTAAATTGAAAACACTTGCTTTCCGTAAGAGATTTTTTTTTAATTTAAATTTCACTAGATACGTGAAAATATACATTTACTTAAATAGACAGGACCTGATTTTCTTTTCTTTTCTTTTCTTTTTTAACATTGAGTGAAAAACTATATCAGCAAAGAATACGGAACAGAAAGATTTGATTACCGAAAAAAAAAAAGAGAAAGATTTGATATTGATTTTTAAACACATTATTGCATATATGAAACGATATTCCGTACCATTATGCTTAGAAAAATCATAACTGTTTTGGAGGAGAGAGAGAGACATTAATGCCCCACTATTCTAATAATTAATTTTAATAATTAATGGGAAAAAAATACGTAATTTTATTAAAAAGAAAAGAAAGAAAAGAAAACCATAAAAAATTAGTTGGCCTGATTTTCTTTTTAAATGAACTTAATTAATGATTATTATTTATTATAAATTTTAAAAAAAATAATACATATTTATTCAGTTTAAACCTTAATTCTTTCAAATTCACGCAAATTCATCATCGAATTTTGGATCATCCGAATTAACTTAACTCAGTTGGCAAAAAAATACTTGGCGTGATTCTGAATCAACAATCATCAGAGAATTTGCCTCTCTGTAGTAAATCAAATCCCATACCCATTATCACGTTTGTAACAAAGTTTCTATATATACACATTAATTATTATTATTATTTATTTATTTATTTTGGTTTTTATGTAATCATTAATGAGTAAAAAAAATCTGATATCTTTTCTGTTTTCAGTGTTGTATATTTTTTGTATTAATGTGAAAAACGCCCAGCAGAAGTGAAGAAGGTAGAACAACTCAGAAGCAGAGAGCTCAAAAAAAAAAGAAGAGTGGTAACAGAGAAAAAAGACGCTCTGGTCTCCATGCTAAGTTTCATTTTTTTTTTTTAATGTAAATATATTTTTTTCTTTTTCTAATTTTTATGGGGTTGAAGGAAAAATACCTTGAAAGATACGGACTGTAGCGTAAGCTTACGGCGGGAAAAGAAAAGAAAGGAAAAGGAAAGGAAAGGAAAGAGAAGAAACAATAAACACCAAAGCAAGACCTTAAGAAAGCAATCTCTCTCTCTCTGTAGCTTGTCTCTTCTAAAACCATTTTGGGTTGCTGTATAAGATCTGAAAAGGGTGACAGAAACTCGCAAAAACAACCCCTCTCTCTCTCTCTATGTGTGTCTATAAAGATATATACATATATCTATATATATATGACTTGGGCAGTATGTTTCATTTGCAAACAGATTGAAAAGAAGGAGATTATTGGGACATCCTGAAGCCTCAATCACAGTCTCACTCTGCGAGAGGTACTTTCATTCTTTCAAAACCAAGACAAGAGAAGAAATCAAGTCTTGCATTTATCAGCAAGTTTTTTGGGCTCCCCAACTTCGAAGCCTTCTATTTTGATTTGGGTCAGTATGATTGGTGCTATAGATTTCTATCTGTGATTGAATTTCTTCATATATTTTCTCTCATATTCTCTTTTTTTTTTCCCCGTTCTGGGTAATTTTATTATGTTGCTCAAATGGAGAAATTCAACAGTTTCAAGCTGATTACAAGGACATATGGGAGCTAGCTAGCTAGCTAGATTCTTCCTAAATACTTAGTTTTATTGCTGGGAAAATCGAATAGAAACAAAATGAGTTGTCTTTTTTTCATTTTGACGTTCTTTTAGTGAAATGAAGCCCCACATGGCTGAAATTTTGACTATGTATCTCTCTTTCTATTTAGCCAAAACATGGGATTGTATCCATTCTTTCTTTCTTGCTCCCCATTTTCTCAGCTACCAAACAAAGAATATAATAGATTAAACATTAAACAATTCCTCTGAATTATTTTTTCTTGAAAGAAAAAAGAATCATGTTGCTTGCAAAATAGTGTCTTCTACATAATGTACTTTTTCTGCTCTCTATCCACGTTCCAAGGGCCAACCAAAACAATAGTCTAGATAAAGTGATTGAGTCCAATGCCAAAATTACCCACTCTTTTCATTTAGCAAACTAGTATAGTATTAGACCTTCTAGCTTTTAAATTACTGCAAAACCTGGGGGGGTTTAACTTTAGTATCACGATATCAACATACACACTTGTGCTTTTAAAGAAATAAAAAATAGTAGAGTTTAGTATAAAATATTCCGGTAAAGAAAGAGAACACTTGGGTTTGAAGAAATTTGCTAGAAGAGATTACACGCATTCCAAGAGAGTAGAACAAAGCTGTGAAAATTTTGGATTCTTTTGATTTCAGCTTAATTCTATTTTTTTTTTTTTTTGGAAAAAGGAATGAAAAAAAAAAGAGGAGTTGTTTACATGTGGGTCCAACCAAAAGAGGTTCAACTCGTCAAAAGATTCACACCTGAAAGGCTGAAATCTCCATTGGCGTACATTGCATGCTTAATTCTTTGTTTATTATTATTATTATTATTATTATTGCTTGCAATGATTCAAATCCAATCCTGAAAACTTGATCTATCTTCTTGATCAGTTGGGAATACACTCATCAACTACACCGTATTGCCGTGGAATGTACGTTTTTATCTTTCGTATCCACTCTACGCTAACCGAAAACATTCCGTTCTTGAGATAGATTTCTTGTGTGCTTCAAAAGTTTTTTTTTTTTTTTTTTAATTCAAATTTGAGGATAACCCAGATGAAAAACATTACTGAGTTCACACTGGGTTATATATTTGAGCCACAATGTTGATAAAATTCAATGAGAAGTCTTTGTTTGTACATTTTGTTGTTTTGGTTTGATATGGGATTTCTGTGAACAGGTTAAATCCGAGCAAAAGGGAAAAATGTTGGGATTTTTGGTGTAAATATGTAGAGATCGGCCCCAGGAGAGAAGGCATAATGAGGACAAGTACATTGATCAATGTGGGCTTGTCCAATCTCCTGTGATGGATGTTTTGAGCTTAAACTGTTTGAGTGAAGCAGAGTTGGAGAAACTGACAAAAGGGTTCTCTTTGAATCTTTGTTGCACCAGTTATCTTGAGTTTGTGGTAGAAAATCTAGCTGGGGTGGAAATTTAGGAAAATGGAGACTGGTGTAGTAAACGACAGGAACGAACGACGAGTCGTTTCGAAAGATGATTCTTGGTTTAGCCAATTCCGTAATGGGTCCAATCCTTGGATGGCCAGATATGTCTATGCCCTTATGTTCTTAATAGCCAACTTGCTAGCGTGGGCTGCAAGGGATTACGGCGGAAGCCTCCTCACGGAGATGGAGAGTAAGACTGCTCACTGCCTTTTTCTCAAGTTATTTATTTATTTATTTTTATTTTATTTTTTGTTCTAGAGGGTATGAATCTTAGAATCTTTTCTTTGATTGCATATATCCTCTTGTTTAAATTTTTGATCATGAATTTACACTGGTCTCTAATCAAACTCAGGCCTATTATGCATTATCTGGTTCAAGTTGAGCATTTTCTTCACTTGTGCACTAGTATTTTCAAGATATAAATACTTGGTGTCCTCCGCTTTTATGTGTGTTTAAAGTTGTCTTAGGAGGTTTACACATTGAAATTCACAATGAGCCTAGGCAAAGCTTGAAAGACAAAGATGTAAGTTTTGGATTTATGACCTGACTGGAACATCTAACTAAATACCCTTCCATGGGATTTAAGTTGTGCATTTATGGAAACATTAACATAATTAATGAGATATGACTCAAAGAAAGCTCTACATGTGTATGCTTCTGTGTGCTAATACAATCTGGATCTGCATTCAGGATTAAAAGGATGCGAAGGTGCACAAGACTGTTTAGGTGCTCAAGGCGTTTTGCGTGTGAGCTTGAGTTGCTTTGTATCCTTTTAGCAGTGGCTATTGAAATTATTTTTCTTCTATTGATAGATGAAAGAGGACTTATTGGATCTAATGTAGCGCTGTATTTGTCTCAATTGTACCTTTTCATTATTTTCCCCCTCAATGGATCAAAGTTATCCTTAATATTACAGTAGACATTCTATTTCACCATGTTTCTTTCAACCGTTCGTACCTCAAAGTTGAATGAGCCCAGAGATGTGTGGCAATCCGGATGGTGGTCTGCCAAAATTGTCCTGTGGGTTGTTTTCCTAATTATTCCATTCTTACTTCCTTCTTCAGTTATTCAGCTCTATGGTTAGTTTTGTCCTGTTCTCCTTTCTTAATTTGTCTTTTCATTTTCTCTTGACAAGCCTGAAATGTCCTTATTTTTTCCTATTTTACTTTGGAAATTTTCCTTATGTCAGGATACTGATACAATTTTTGTTTTTTTCTGTCTTGGCAGGGGAGATTGCACATTTTGGAGCCGGGTATCATTTAATTCTTCAAGCTATATTTTTATTCCAATTTTGAAGACTAACTGCTCATCATAGTTGAGGCTCTCAATAACTTGGATTTAAGTTGAGGAATTTTGATCAATGTATTTCAGGGTATTTCTCCTGATTCAGCTGATAAGCATCATTAGTTTCATTACATGGCTGAATGATTGTTGTCAATCAGAGAAGCATGCTGAAAGATGGTAAGACGTGGCTGAATGATTCTTGGGTTCTCTTTTACACCTATTGATTTGCATTGTATTAACTTGTGATACTAATACTCCTGAAGGTTAATCATATATTCAATAAAATCTTTTATTTCTGACAAAAAGGTCCCTCTGCTAAATCTCTTTCTACTACTTTTACCTACCCAAGCTTCAAAACATACGAATGTAGATTAATTATTTCTTGGGTTGTCAAATCACTCTGGAGACAGCTTAGCTATTACCTTTTGACAGGGCAAACAATGAGAACCTTTTTCTTTTATTTTCTTTCCTATTCTCCTAAGATCTATTAAATTCTATACCACAACTTCTGGTTGAGCTCAAAGTACCTCATTGTATGAACTGTTTGCATTGGCCCATATACTTTCAGACCTTTCATGAGCTAAGGCTTTTGTGAAAAATGGAGTGTGATGTGTAGCTAGTGAGACATTTAGATAAATCACTAATATCCTGTTGGTATACAGAAAATGTACAATAAAATTATTTTTTTTTCCTTCTAGTATGCTTAGTAGTTGTTGCTAACTTCAGATAAGTTCATCTTCTTCTTATTCTTCTTCTTCTTTTTATTTATTTATTTATAAATATGCCGAGTAATTCAGATTAAGGTCTTTACTGCAGCCAAATACATGTGATGTTATTTGCGACTGCTGCATATGTTGTATGCCTAGTGGGGATCATTATGATGTACATTTGGTATGCACCAGAACCGTCTTGCCTTCTCAACATCTTCTTCATTACCTGGACATTAGTGCTGCTCCAACTTATGACTAGTGTTTCTCTCCACCCAAAAGTAAGCTCCACCCATTGCTTTACCTTCGAATTCATTCGCGCTTCTGAATGATTTGATAGAGTATTTAATTCTAAAATGAAACAGGTGAATGCTGGTATCTTGACTCCAGGACTCATGGGCCTTTATGTGGTATTCATCTGCTGGTGTGCCATTAGAAGGCATGCTTTCTTATTTCCTGTTGCTATTCTCAATTTTTAGAAGTGGCCTCCTTCAAACTTACGTAATTTCAATCAAGCATTTGTTGTTGTTTCTGTTTTTATTTATCCTAATTTTCTATTTTTAGTGGAGTGAGGCGGTAGTTGCAAGTATAGGGATGCTAGAACAGTTGACAAAAATGTTGTCTGCTGACTCGTGAGTCAAGGAAATTATGAAGGAGAACTTAGATGTGGCTTCCTCGCTTTCTGATGAGTTTTCTGGCGAATTTATCAAGTAATCTGGAAATTATAACTCACTACTTTTGTTGTTGCAGTGAACCAGCTGGGGAAAATTGTATCAGGAAGGCAACTGCTTCGACAAAAACAGATTGGCTTAACATCATAGTAATGTTTTGATCTGTTGAAAATCCGTCAATAGTAAATCATTGCATTTTTGTTAGCATCCTTGAATCTCTAGAGGATTCAGTAATTAGCCAATAAATCCTTTCTTTTTTTTTTTCTCCTATGGTGACAATAACTCATTTTTTAACAGAGCTTTATCATCGCCGTTCTTGCAATGGTAATCGCAACATTTTCTACAGGCATAGATTCACAATGTTTTCAGGTTTGCTCCACTATATGAGTACTTCTTAATTTATAATTTTTTTAACGATATCACCACAAAATAGTACCTGACAAGAGCTTGCAGTTTAGGAAAGAGGAAACACGGTCGGAGGATGATGTTCCATATGGTTATGGCTTTTTCCATTTTGTTTTTGCGACAGGAGCAATGTACTTTGCTATGCTTTTGATTAGCTGGAATCCCCACCATACCATGAAAAGGTCTCTTTTTCTTTCTTATTCCCTGAATTTGTTCTAAACCAACTTCAGACGCCACCAGACCTAGTAAATAGATGTCATTTATGCGAACTTTTCAAAATATCTTCTGTTATAATACTTTGAGAAAAAATTGTTCTGACCTCAAGAGAGTCTCTAACATGCTAAGTTAATTTTCTCAATGGAATTTCAACAGATGGACAATTGATGTGGGCTGGACCAGCACTTGGGTCAGAATAGTAAATGAATGGCTCGCGGTCTGTGTCTATTGTAAGTACTTCTTTTAGTAAAAACTATGTTACAAACATCGAACAAGTTCAGCAGATTTTGTGGTTCTTTCAAGACTAGCTTTGTTCAACTCTTTTTGAAGCCATAGAAAACTAAGGTAGAGAAAACATGATTTGATCTGCATTCCTATTTCATTTCCAGCAAAATTAAAGGAAGGATTTGTCTCTTGCAGTATGGATGCTTGTGGCTCCTGTAATATGGAAGAGCAGACATACAGGTGAATCCACCTAAGCTTGAAGAAAATGTCGCCTCTCACTTAACGCCACGGCCTCTTATTTGGTTCCCTACAGTCACTTGTGAGACCAACTAAAGCAAACCGGACCAAGAACATGAACATGTATGACTCATTGACTTGGGAGAGGCCAACTCAACCATCTGAAGATTTCCAGGCTTCTGGGTACAAAGGATTAAAAAGAAAAAGAATACAGAAATTACTCAACTACCACTTCAGGATGATGAATCTTGTCATTTGTGTAGTACAGTGAACGAGCACCATACCTTAGATTAGATAACCATTCATATTTTAGACGAAAATGATTTTTTTCCCCCATTTACAAACCAAAAGATAAATGTGCTTCCCAGGTTCGAACATTTCCCTGTTTGCTCCATTGCAACCATCAAAATGTAATTTTGTCGTTTAAACGAAATATATTTCCCAAATCGTATACATTACTACACTTTTTTTTTTTTGGCAAGAGATCAAATTGACTAATACTATTTGGCAAATAAAATATAATCATGAGTAAAAATACTCCTACCAGTGATGTAGTGATGTGGCATCATTTTCAACCACATAATTTTTTGATCAACTGTGGGATATAATTCTTTTTGGTTTCTCCTCTAAAATCAAAATTGATACCATGTACTTAGAGTTTCTGGTATGTTGGTAGAGATATTCTTCCCATTTGATACTTCCTAGAACTGTCCATTTCATTTTGGGCTGCGTTAGTCTGCAGCAAATGCCACTGTGCCTGACGGTTTCGGTTAGCATGACTTCGCAAGCTTTTTGCAACTGAATGAGTTGACTTAGAAGACAAGGTTTTAATTAGGTTGCTTGCCTATTAAAATAGTTAATGCACAAATTGTTGTCGCTGAAAGAAATCAAATTAGCAGACCATGTGTATTGCTTAAACCTATAAGCAGATGCAGGACTCCAATTGAGCTGAGTGAAGGTTGAACTAATTAAACAGTGTGTTTAGTAAACAACAACACAATATCTAGAGTCTAGTAAGAACGCCAACATGAAAAACTCAGAAAACGAAATACTTCATCTTAGTATCGAACGACTCTTCAAACTCAGTATTCCTTGTATAAGTAATTGAAGCGAACAATTTGCTAATAAATCCGCATCTAGAGGCTAATAAGAAAGTAGCAGCCAGCCAATGTCGCAAAATTCTCCACCAACCCAGAACGAGCTTTCAGAGAGCCAAGGCCATTTACCTCCATTTTGCAACTTTATGCTCAATTGGCTTCCAATTAAGTCCCCACAAACACAGCAAGACAAAGATTGAAGATATGCATGAGAAAAAACAAAGACGAGTAATCTTTAATTCCTTCTTGGTTTAGGTGTTGGACAAAGAAGTGGCGGTAGGAATCTTAGGATTAAGGAAATAATTTTAAGCCCAGGAATGTGGAAGAATCAAATCGACGGTCGAAAGTCGTTAGGTATCAACACTCCGAAACAATTTTTACCATGCAAATTGCATTCCACCGTAACATCGCATAATGAGGAAAGAGACTGCAAAAATCATACAACTCATAAAATAGGGGGATGTCCGAGGGGGCAGCAAACAACCACACTGATCACCCACAATAACGCTAGAAAAAAAATATTAGGAGCAACATGGCTGCCCCCAAATGGAAAAGAATAATCTAGGACCCCCTTGAAACTATTTTCCTTTCTTTTCCCTTCTAGCTATGTCTTTCTCTTTTTTTTCTTACATCATCAAACAAATTTTACATGGCTATCGCAGACCTTGTGATCTTTACTCCAGGGATAATTCAAACAAATCGGTCAGCAGGCTGGATCACTTGACTTAGAACAATGTAGAAAACCAAAACTTCCGCCCAGCAATTACATAGGCAGCAGCAAGATGATGCTTAACCTAAATAGGATTAAACAGGCTACCTTATTTGCATTTACCCAAATGGGTTCCCTCCAACGGACTGAAAAGGAGTCGGGGTAGTGGGTGCCGAGAGTCTACCAGCCAACTGTTGATCCACATTTAAGGAGCCAAAAGCTGCACCCTCAGGAACAACACCTCCAACTGCTTGATGCCTGCAAGTTGATTACAATCAGGAATTTATCAGTCTGAATTGCCAAAAAAAACTATAAAAGCTTTACAGAAAAGTATAGAATAACAAAATGGAAAGGTGTGGATAAATTAGCAATGCGTCAATATTTTTGAAGGAAATTCCACCTGACCTCCCACCTATTTGAAATGTTACTCCAAATTAATTTTACAGGGAACTCAGTTCTAGAGTAAGTCCCAAGTAAAATTTGTAAAGGAGTTGCATTCTACCAACGATATTTGATCAGTACGGATAATAGGCTACTCCCAGCAAAAACAAATCTATATAGTTAATATTAGTCTGTTGTAAGGTTTTTAACTTAATTACAGAAACACGGTATAACAAGTGTCCTTTTGTATCTTTGCGAAATACTCATATTAATATTACTCATTGTGGATTGTTCTCATATGTTCAAACTGGTAAAGTACAGGGGTAGCCAGTCAAAAGCATTCCAGAATATAATGAAACACACTAGAATTTCATTCTTAACTGTAACACGTTTTACTTGGTATGAAGTCTTCTGCAATATTAAAAATATGAGGATTACTAAATTCACCCTCTTTTCCACTCATGTCTCACTGCTTGACATGTGGACTTTACAATGATTTATACTTTTATTATAATATGAGATATTTTAATGGAGTCTACATGTTAAGCAGCCAGACAAAAGAGTGGAAAAGAGGGTGGCTTTAGCACTTCCCTAAAAATATTGACTGCAACTAGTTAGCCATACCCAATCAAAAATTGTTCAAAACTGTTCCTAAACTGAGGGAACTGAACCGGACTCTCTCTCTCTCTCTCTCTCGCTTACTGTTTTGATTATAGATAATGTTATTTGTTCCTGTTACAATTTCCTTTTACTTTTGATTGAAAAGATATATGTAACCACAAGAATAGTTACCCGGAAGGTGGCATGTTAATAGGAACTTGTTGCCCCATGTAGGCCCCTGGGAAACACACCAGTGACAAAAATTAGAGTGGGTGAAGGGCTGGGGGAAGCTATTTTGAAAAATTACTATTTCCTTGAAAACGCAGAAGGATGTTTTTTACTTGGTGGCAATGCTGATGCAAACGGAGGAGCTTGGGGAGGAAATACTGATGTATATGGTGAAGACTGCAGCATCCATGCAGACGATGGCGCACCAAGGCTAGAAGTACGCACTAAGCCTGATGGCGGCATGACAGATGGAGGCATACCAGATGGATTCACCATATTTGGTAGAGCACCGTGCAAGGATTGCATGGAAGGAAACTGCAGCAGAAGAAACACAAATCAGAAGACATTGAACAACACGACAATCATTTGATGAACTGTGATGAACAAGTAAACTTTACATCCAGATGAAGATTCATACACTGCCAACTAGCGAGTGTGCTCTAGGAGGATGTGAATATTTAATCAAAACAAATACAAAAAATGAGTTACATACCAGATGGGCTTGAGTTGGAGGAGGTTCACTATTCAGATCAAATGGATTTGTTGACTTTGATGACTGCTGAAAAGCGGGCATGGGCTGAAAAATGAGCAGAGTCTCAAATACTGTGAATCAACCTTAATGTTAAACAAGTCATTTGGTAAAAGCAAACCAAAAAATTAATTTTACAGGTTTTGACAATACCACAGCAGTATTATACTGTATGGGAAACCCCATACCACCAGGTTGACCAGTTTGCCACCCTTGAACTGGAGCACGGAAGGCTGGATAGCTTACAGTAAAAAGATCCTGCAGAAAATACAGAATTTACTACAAATTCACACTTCTTATTAGAAGAGAGAGAGAGAGAGAGAGAGAGAGAGAGAGAGAGAGAAGAAATAACAAAAGCCCGTACAAGAAAATTACCTCAGGCAGTGCCACCCTTCCACTTGGTTTTACATCTGCAGCAGAAGGTTGTGATGGAACAGCAGAACTGACCTCATGGGCAGGTTTCAAAACAGCTGGGGGTACCTGTGTTGAAGTATTAGAAGCAGAAGGTACATTCCATGGCTGTGAAAAATCCCATGAAAAACAGAGTGAAAAAGATACTCACTTTTTAAATACAATAACAAAAATGAGAAGCACATTCAAAGGCTCACCTGATAACTAGAAGGTCCAGTAACAGATTGTATAAATTGCTGAGGAGTTGACTGATTACCAGTAGCAGGGAACAAAGATGGTTGTTGTTGATTGGCAGTAGCAGGGAACAAAGAAGGTTGTTGTTGTTGTTGATTACCAGAAGCAGGGAACAAAGAAGGTGGTTGTTGTTGCTGCTGTTGCATGGTAGGCCATGTAGCACCAGGCAAATTGACAATAGTATTACTACCATTGACTGGCATTGCTGGTGTCAATCCAGAGGCAAGAACTGAAACATCATCCAGTGGAGATAATAACAAGTTGTTTACTGAAGCAAATACAGAGGCATTAGTGACAATAAACGTTACTTTCCCAGCAGATGCAGAATGGATCATACATACCATAAAGCAGCAATATTATTATGTTACCTGCAGTTGCCACATTAGCAGTGTTGCCTGCTGCTCCAGAACCATGAGGGGCAGGTGCTGAAACTGATAATGACAGTACGGACTCCAATGAATTCACGTTTAATGGTTGTGACACTTTTGCCTGTGGGACTGCATCAAATGAGGCCCAGTTGTCATCATTGGTTGAATTTACTGGCCGTGAAGTGGACTGAGCTACAGTTGATTGTTGCTGAGGTGCTGCTGCAGTAACAGGAGGTTCGGGATCAGCATCAAAGTCAATTAAACTTCCAGAAGGCTCCAATTTTACTTCCACTGGGTTCCCATTGGCTGATCCCAAGCTACTGGAGGATGCAGTTCTCTGAAATTAACAAAGATATATCTAATAACTGCTATAGATTTAAGTTCGTGAATTTAATAGAGAAAAATAACTAAACCCAATTAGTAGAGTGTAAACTTCTAAGAAACAGAATTGATACAGTTATACTCGAGGAGAGGACACGAAGCTTTAAATTGGTAACTGACAGAAAGATAAGCTTTGAATTGGAAAACTAAAGAACGATACACTACCAGCCTAGAAAGAATGAATTATCAGATAAACCAACAGAGACATGTTGATGCTTATTGTTTATCCTCTACTTTGGGACTAAGGTACGTAGATCAGTCATAACAACTGGGGCGACAAATTCAATGATGTGTGAAATTGAAACAATAACACGCCATCAAATTTTAATAAAGGCAAATGAAAATATATGCTTATGCACTCAGTATTTTTATAAACATAGTATAAATACAGATTCTGTTAAAGAAGTCCCACCTGTGCATGTGCAGGGCCATCAGGAGTCCTGGCAGCTGGTTTTGGAGGCTCACTAATGCGGAGAGGTATTGCGTTCTCCCCTAAAATCTCTCTAACAGGCCTAACCACAGGGGGACTGGAGGAACCTAGATCTTTTGGTCGCTCAGGCGATCTCCCTTCCAGCTTTAAATCTCCATCGGACATTCTACGATCTTCATTTCTTCTTCCATTGCCAAATCTGTCATCTCGGCGCCAATCATTAACAATCTCGGGATGGGCAGGACTCCTCCTATAATCACCATACTGGCGACTTTCCTGATCATATCCAGGACTTCTTCGTTCCTCATAGCTTCTTGCTCCAGGGCTAGATTTCTCACTATAACGACGTTCATTATCCTCATATGGTGGGCTCCTAGACCCTCCTTGATAGGAATCTGTTCTCCTATTTTCATAGAAGTCTTCCTTCTCACCCTTTATATGCAATTAAAAAGGGGATCAGAATGCTTCAACTTTATTCGAAAAATATCCAGACACACACAATGAATAAAAGAAAAAACTACAATCACAAAATAGACCAGTGAATTTACTTTAGTAACATTTCGTACATGTGCTGCTCTATAAAAAAAAAAACTATCTTAGAGAAACTAAAAGCCAGGGAAATGAGAAACTTACCATCTTTACCCGAGGGGGCTTGTCAAAGTTCCTTTCACCATTATATCTTCTATCCACATAAACATGCTTAATAAAATCTCTAAGTCTCTCAACATTACTGGAAACAATGACACCAAATCAAAATGCAATCTTATGCTAGTAATACATAACAAAACAGAAAGCAGCTGAGTAAAAACCTGCTGTCTGGGAAAGAATTCCGCTGCGGATCCCATTCTTTCAGGTAAATCTCCTTTGCACGCTGTTAATAGGAAACAGAGATAAGCTCCAAGCAGTAAAAAGGTTAAGGAAAAATGGAAGGACCAGCAACTGGAGAGAACAGGCGCATTGTACCTGGTTTCCCCCTTCTTGAAGAGCATTAACTTCTTGTGAAGTAAATTTAGCCATTGATACTGACTTCACTCGGTGAGTGAACTCCCGACTGAAAAATTCACATAAATAAAACCATGTGAGCAAATAACATCAAGTCGAGGACATGTCTTTCGAAGAGAAAATTCAGGGTGATGCACAGCAAGGTGCAAAGCACTTACTGTATTCCACTACATGTTGTGCAAATAAACGTCCAGAAATTTGTGCAAACATACTGTGGACCCTGCTAAATAGGAGGAGGTAAGCCATGGTATGATAGACCACAAAATCAGAACCTTCATCTAAAGGTAAATAGGTATATACGTTCAACAACTTGGAATCAGTACATATTATTATCAAGGTGTATCAAGGTTTATTATCTTTGATAAAAAGAATTTTTTTCTTATTATTATTATTATTTATATATATATTTTTTAAAAAAAGTATCAAGATCAGTGTGAAATCTGTCAATCACTGAAAACTTCTACAACCTACAGAAGCAACAGTCTTACAGAAAATTTGGACAACAATTCTCATGGTTTCACAAATTCCTATTTCCAGTTGTTAGAAAATTCTTTTCTCTATGAAGATCCATATCCTTGCTCAGAAACCAAAAGTGTAAAGATCAATATAATCCTGTGCATTGGTGCAATAATTAAGTTTCCTAACATAGTTGTAAGTCTCATAAAGAAATCCTTATGTATGAATTCTGAAAGTACATAAAACATGTTCATAGCAAATCATTTGATAATGCACAAAGCTATTTAAATTGTGCCCACAAACATTTTTGGTCAGATAACCAAGACTTTCTCAATCTATGAAACTATCATAATCAGTCTGCCACAATATGGTGATTTAACAAAAACGCATGCTTATGACCAAAGAACCAACAACTATCTACAAGATATCAGCTTTTGAAACAACCAAAGTCTGTTAGTGACAATTCAAATTCTGTCAGCAGAATGAAGAAGCTTTATTTAATCATCGAAACTGGAAGTAATCTAGATTTGAGTTTTACAAGGTATCATTTTTGTGTGGGCGTGTGTGTGTGTGTGTGTGTATCATGTAGAACAACCAAGAAGCTTTCTTAAGTCATTGCCAATTGAGGTTATTTAGATTTTAGATTTGTGATGTATCAATTGTATGTGTGTCGAAACCCAATATACAACTTAGGGGCTTGGGCTTTATTAAGTCACTGCCTCTCAAGTTATCAAGTCCTGAGATTTTACAAGGCACAACTAATCAATTGTGTATTTGTGTGTCTGTACCACTGAACCAGTACTTCGTGCAAGTAAAACTCTTATGTAGTAGCGGAACCAGATTCTGTTGATGAAAAGTTTGGTTCATCATTCTACAACATTTAGAAGATCCAGAAACAGACAGTTTAATAAGCAAAAAGCTACTGCAGTCAAGCACTAATTGATTGCTTTAGATCATCAGAATATCCATTTGACTAACGATTCTGTAGAATAGCATGAGTGACAACTTTAGAAACATCTGTATCAATAATTTGTGTCTTTAAAACACACCATAAAGAATCTAACTCGGTTAAAGGGCTAATTTAGGAAATACAGCATCATTCTTCATTTTTAGTGTGGAGAAATGTATATACCAAATCATGCCCACACGCGAAGGTAAAATCAATTAACTCAATAAGAACTGGACTCCTATCGAAAAAAAAAAAAAACAAACAAACAAAAAATGAAGTGTCACTTGGCCAAATTTTAACAAGCACATTCCAAAACTATCAAGGAAACATTACCATAGCAAACCATTTAGCTACATCTATCCGTAGTTAGATAGAACAACAACATGTATTAGATTTAAAACGACGGAATGCTACCGAAAAATCGATAAAACGGACGTGAAAAGGCATCGTACCAAACTGTTACAGTTAATGCATCTACGATTCTCTGGAAGTTTGAGCAGACCACGAATAATACGTTCGTTCTTTTCATCCTCCTTCACTCGACTCGCCATTTCCTACTGCATATTTCCAATTAAACCATAGTTATGTACAGAAAACAAACTCTGGTCACAACTCAACCCCCCCCCCCCCCCAAAAAAAAAAGCTAGGTCACAGAATCTTTTTCCCAAATAATTTACGCAATTCCAATTTCTTCTAACCTAGAACCAAACTCATCAAAACCCAAAAGCAATTCGCCTCCAAATTTAACTCACGCGATTCAAAATCCCAGTTTTGCAATGGATTTAAATTTCCAGAGATGAAGAATTGGCCGAAAGTAATCCATAGTCGCATTAAGCTCCCTGAAATTACAGCTTCAATAAATACAAATCTCAAATTAACACAAAAAAAGGTAAAGTCTTTCGCCTTACATTTTCTCGCCAACTCGAACAACAACATATCCATCACAATAAAAACCACGCTAACACAACGGATCCACTAAAAATAAAAACCAAGGAGACGAAAGCGAAATGAAACGGACAAAATTGACCGCGAGACGCAGTGATTGGAAGCCAAGAAAATCGACGAGAAAGTTCACTGAAAATGAAAAATTCAGAACTGACCTGGAAGACGAAGAGTTTGGTCTACCTCTGCAGCCTTCTAGCTGACGACGTTGACACGATGATCCACCGGTTCTAGAGAGAGAAAAAGAGGAGAGAGAGAGAGAGAGAGTTGCAGATCTTTAAGGGGCTGATAACTATGGCTTTTGTACAGCTCAGAGCTTAACCAAAGTCTGCTTTTCCTAAAATGTAGAGAGAGAGAGAGAGAGAGAGAGAGAGAGAGGTGTCTTGAGGTTGTGAGTTGTGACGAGTTGTTGTTGTAAGTGTATTGCGTTTGGGGTTTGTTTGTTTGGGATATTTTAGGGTGTTATTGGACACAGGGAGTATATGCTGTTCCCTTGTCTGTCCTTACAACAAATTAGCCTTTGCTATTTTGACGGTGGTGGTCTGTTTGGTCAGAACATATATAATGATGGTCTGCGGTCATATTAGGCGACTTTGTTTTTGACAGTTTTTAATTGTAATTGCCCTTAATATTATATTTAATTACGAATCTAGTGCTGGATTTGGACTATATGCCTGCTTAATAATTAAGACTACTGCTCGGCTTTTGCTTACCTCTGCCTTCGCCACTCTAAAAGCTTCATTTTTTTTTTTTTCCAAAAATAAAAATCAAAATCAAAATCAAAATCAAAGTTTGCTATCTTACCATTGTTCCTGTATCTTAGATCCGATGGAACCCAAAAAAGAAGGTGCAGAAATGTTCACTTGTATGCCAAAAGAGACTATCATGAATTGTCTTATTTTTATTATTAGTTTTTTTTTTTTTTGCCAAAATTCTGAAAGACTAACATATCAAATGCCATCTTTGATTACGGAAGTGTGGATTCGAACTTAAGACTTTCAATTGGAAAGAAATGCGATTACCTTCATGCAATAGGTACGACCAAATTCTGCATTTAAATTTGTGACATCGTAAGTTGTACAAAATAAAATAATATGAGACTTAATTAACTCGTGAATTTTCGAAATAAATGTCAAACCGGTATCTTTAGAAATTCTTAAATTGGAAGGTTGATAGTTTTTTTAAATGGAAAAGGTTGATAGTTGATGCAATAGACAATATGCAAATATGGTCAAATTTATTTTCAGAAAATATGACTGTTCAAAAGTATTAAGTTTTCATATTTATGTCTTACTCTAATTTTATTTTATTTTACCTAAGTGAAACATGTGTATATATTACTAGATAAGTTATATTATCAATCGCTAGATGAAATGACAAGCGAAAACAAATTCCTTCAACCAAAAATCTCTAAGTTACTTACCCTAAGATTATGTTTTACTTTATTCTTATTTATATGGATTTTGGTCCTGAAAACCAACACAGGCTTTAAGTAATTCTCTTTAGAAGATCCTAAAATCTAAATTATTCTAAGTGTCCGTATAATCTTGAATAAGATTATCAGGAACTTTTCACCAAGACGTTGTAAAGCATCTTTGTGTATCGGCAAATTCTTCTTAAAAAAATGATGTTATAGAAAAATGTGGGGAAAAAAAAAGAAAGAGATGGAGAATTGGGCAGTAAAATTTTGACCTTGGAGACACGTGGGTATATATTTACATTCACACAAAACTATAGTCTATAAGTTCTTAGCAAAAAAAGAAAGGAAATAAAACATATATTCTAGAAGTTATAAATCGTGTACTAATCCGAGCCATATATGCATTATGAGAGAGAAAGGACTCCTGTTGAAAGGTTGTCATGTAATATAAGATAACTATAATAAAACGATGATAATGTCGAAAAATTGACAACCGTTGCGACTTAAATTTTTAGTTAATCATGCTTGCGTTATATAGGTCGATTATATATTTTAGCTCCAAAGTAGCACTGTAGCAGTAGCAGTCACTATAGTTATGACTCTTTTTTTGATAAACACTATAGTTATAACTCTGTGACTGTGCATGAATGTAATACACCACAATTCTTTTGAATTTGGAGTGTAAGTGTCACATCATGCATTTATTTATACACATTAATATTATATGTGCCTGACCCATCCACTCTTTCATTTTTCTTTTTTTCTATCATTTTTTGAACTGTTTTGCCCTTTAGATTTATTACAATTAGAATTAATTTTATGTGGGGTTGCGCATGCAGATAAAATGAAACTAAAGATGAAATCAATGATTAGTGTAACAAATTATCGTTTAAATAAAATGGAAAAAATAATGTGAAACTGGCTTTAAGCTGGCTTGGTGGGACGCCTCGAAAGAGAGGACGAAAACAGAATCTCGTTCATTACTAAATGGCACCTAATTTGTTAACATTTTTGAGGTTCATTTCCGAATTCCCATTCTTCGTTGGTATTGTATCTTGTGAACAAAATTTTTATTATTATTTTATTTAAATACGTACATGTGGGGCATGATCCTAGATTATGTGCCACGTGGACGATTGAGTGACAGCGCAGGTCACAAAAGGGGCACGTCATCCGACACGTGCTCAGAGTAACTATTTAAAAGTCACACGAGTCGCATGCGATACCGCATGGGTCCATGAGCCGTCCGAAGCTAGGGCCGAATCTATCCCAAACCCTGGACGATTCGGCCCAATCCCGTTCTTGCCTCGGCAGCTAGGGGTCAGAAGCCTCAAGGGTCTTCCGCCAGAAGACCATAGGAGGCAACACACTGCTCCAGACCTAGACAGAGCATTTAATGCGATCCTGGGTAGGTGTGCACATTGGGCAAACCGTCATGACAGAACGGCAGTTTATTAAAGTCTCTCATTCGACAGGCTCAAGTCGTAGTGGATGGTGGAAAGCAAGCCACGACGATGCAAGAGAAATCACGGTAATCACAGCCCATGATCTCTAGAGTAAGTCATGATGAGAAAAGGTACTCGATCCTAGGATTGAGAGCCAGAAAAGCTCCTAGTTCTAGGATTATATATACGAGTCTTGCTTCTCTCTCAAAAAAGGGAGATGAAGATAGACATATGCAGAGAAAAACTTTATCTTTACTACTCAGACTCAGGGATAAATAATTAACTTAAGTATCAGAGAGTCTTTACAGGTGGCCACCTCCACCTCTCCGACCCGACCTGAAGTCAAAAATACTCTGGGATAGCAAGGATACATAGACAATTGGTAGATACAATGTCAGCAGTTCAAAAACACGTGGACAGCTGGTAAGAATCGCACCAACAGTTTGGCGCCGTCTGTGGAAAACCGTTGAGCGCGAAAGAAAGAGCAGGAATCTCATGATCGCGCTCTCTCCGAACAAAAAACCATACAACGTCGGATGGCACCTTCAAGAATGACAATCAGGAGCACATGTCCCGACACCGAAGAGAGCTCCCGGGAAGCACGATCAAGTCTAGAGTAAAAGCTAGACCAAATGCTTGCCGCTCTGACAGAAGCAAACTGGAAGGTAGAAATGGCCCACAAGGCCCTCCTGAGTTTAAAAGATGAAGTCACAGAAGTACGTAGTGATAATGCCTATCTCGAAAGGCTGCTGGCAAACGAAGCCAGGGGCGGGCGAAGGGAAGACTTTGACAAATAGGTCCAATAAGAGTCTGGGGGCCAACCGCTGAGTAGGAATGGCAATGGGGCAGATCGGGGACGGCTTTTAAATTATCATCCCCATCCCCACATGTTAACTACAATACCATACCCTCCCCATTATCTATTTTTTCGGAGACAGATACGGTGCGGGGATTAACCTAAGGGTAACGGGGAAAACCATGGTTAACTGTTACCTATTATAATACTAATGAAAAAAAAAAAAACCAAAAAGTGATACTATGTAACAAAAATTTTGTTTTTCGTAATTGGCTTAACACAAAAATAGAAATAATGTACTACATAATCTCAAATTCTAAAAGTTTAATATATAAGAACATGTCTCAGAATTCATTAATCAAAATACAAAGCCAATAAAAAGTCTTTAATAATATATAGTAGCATAACGACTAAATTGACAAAGTTCAAATAAAAACACAAATGACATATGTGATCTCCATCACTATGTTGAGTTATGATCTCTTGATTTTTCTTCAGCTCTAAGTGTTTAGTCCAGATCATAGTTGCATGGATCCTAAAGAATAAAGATTAAGCAATTTAAAATTTAATTCAACATGTTATACTAAGCAATAAGCATAAACAACAAATTATAGATCATTTACCTCTTCACCACAGTGATCTTGATCTTGTGGAAAACTTGAGTGTCCACCTGGTAAAAGTTTGAATAAAATGATCATACAATGGTTTAAAAAAAAAAGGAAAGTAACTTTAATAGAGAAATTATATAAATGTTTACCTTGTTTTCCGTTTAAAATCCAATCTTGAGTACAAATCAAAGCCTCCAAAGTTTTTGGATGAAGCCTACTATGATGTGGACCAACAATTCTACCACTACTGAAAGTGGATTCAGAAGCAACAGTCGTCACAGGAATGGCCAAAATATCTCTAGCAATTATTTGCAAAATAGGATACTTGATTCCATTTGTCTTCTACCATGCTAGTATGTCAAACACAAAATTCCTTGGTAAGACAGGCTCCTCCAAATACTTATCTAGTTCTGACTTATGATTGTCTTGAGTGGTAGTATTACTAACAAACAGATCATAGTCTTGCAAAGAATCCATATATGTATCATAAGTAACATTTGGCTGAGAAGCTTGAACAAAAGTATTTGAAAAGCTTTGTTCATCTTGACTAAATGTCAATTGATACTCTTTCACCAACTCGTAGGTAATGTTACGAACTCTAACAATTTGTAATGAAGACCCGATTCCATAAATCCAAGGAAAGTAATATTCGATCAACTTCATCTTATACCTTGGATCTAAAACAGTTGCAACAGCCATTAAACCATGAATTGCATCCTAATACTTTAAAAACTTCTCATTCATTCTTTTTGCCATTTCCTTGATATAGTCACAGTTTGATGTGAGCTACTCATTAATTGACATTTTAATTTCATAAACCTTAGAAAAGTAAATATTTGCTGTGGGATATTTAGATCCAGAAAACAATTCTGTCACATGATAAAATAATTTTAATTTTTAGAAAATATCTTTTGCCAAAACCCAATCTTCGTCAAGAGGCAAAGATTTATAGGCTGATTCTTGTAGTTTCAAACGAGCAAAACAATCCTTGTAAATGAATGCAGTGCTAAGCATCAAATACGTAGAATTCACCCTAGTCAAGCAATCAAGTGATAATACCTTAGTGCATGGAATGTTTAGTTGACGAGCAGTTTCTTGGAACTTTTCCAACCTCTTTGGTGTGGCTGTCCAATAAGCTACACTAGTGCGGATTCTCTTGATACCAGCATCAAATAAAGACAGCCCATCTTTCACTATTAAATTCAAGATATATGAGCTGTAATGCATGTGAAATAATTTTGTACCCAACAAGAAAGATCTCTTGAGTAACTTCTCTTTCATTTAAGGAATGATAGCATCATTAGTTGTACAATTGTCTATGGTTAGAGTGAAAAATTTACGATCGACATTCCAATCCAATAAGCACTCAATCAATACTTCAGAAATTGTTTCAGCATTGTGTGGGCATGGCATATAGATAAACCTAAGATATTAGACATATATATATACATATAAGCAATTTGTTATAAAATAATGAAATATATATTTAACTTTCTATATCAAAATACATAAAATAAAATTTACACAAAAATAAATTAAATGTTGTACCTCATAATTCGACTTTGTAAAATCCAAGAGTTATCAATCCAATGCGCTGTCATAATCATATATTCTTTTTTTTGGTTGGAGGCAGTCCACATGTCTGTAGTAATAGAAATCCTACTACGATTATTTTCCAACAGCTTCATTATCTTTTCCTTCTCAGTTTCATATTTTTTTAGGATATCAGCTCTAATGGTATTACGAGAGACTACCTTAAACAATGGTTGAAGACTATTTGAGTATTCTCTGAACCCCTCATGCTCAACCATTGAAAGAGAATACTCAAGGAGGATTATCATGTTTCCTAGCTTTTCTCTTAAAACTTCAGGGTCAAAATTATAATTCTCAAGTACAACTTTTCCACTGTCATTCTTCCTATTATGATTTAACATTGATTGCCTGATATCTCTTTGTCTCCGTAAAGGGCATCTCTTCAAGTGCTCATGCAAGTGTGTTGTCCCATTTTTAGGTTCTGTTCCTAATTTCTTTTGACAATGGTTGCAAATGGCCTTCATTGCTCCATCAATTTTTTGTTTCTGGAAATGTTTCCATACAATTGATTGATTCTTCTTTCTTTGAATCTCTTTTATAGATGTATTTGTAGGACTTTCAAGTTCAGCTTGACCAAGTAGTGTTGATAATGGTGCACTTCCATTTAACTCAGTACCATTGGCTTCTTTGCTTTGTTTTTCACCTTCAATATCAAGATTCACTAATGGATTATTACTTCCGAATTCCATCTCTGGTTGAGAAGACATATCAACTTAGTAAAAATATCTTGCAATAATAATAATACTTTGGTTCAATTTTGGAAGATATTTAAACACAACAAAAAAAAACATTATAACGAGAAAAAACATAATATCTAGAATATAAACTCATCAAGAATTCAATATATATATGTGTGTAAGATCTTAAAGAGTTTGTGATGAGGATACATGTGTGTTTCTTTTGTTTGAGCGGTGTACATTTTGCTCTCTTTCTTTCTTAGGGAAGAAAAGAATAAACAGAAAGATAAATAAGCTTTTGTAATTTAAAAGGTACTCTGTTTAAACATAATTGAAAAGAAAAGAACGATATGTATTTTTTAATTTTTTTCTGACAAAATAAAATATTAGGTTCTCTTGGTTTAAATATTACTCATAATAATATTTGAGTTCAGATTTAATTAGCATATATTTAAATGCAAATATATATATATATATATCATATTAAAAAAGATCACAAATCCATCAAGAAATATATAGACTTCTAATTATCCTCAACAAAGAAATTAGAACAAACCCAATCTAAATACCTAAGATTTAAATGAGGTAAAAATATTTTAAAAAATAGCAAAAATAATCACATAAACTAGGAAGGAAAAGTAATAAACATTACCGGAGAATAATGGCTAGTGAGCAATAGCAAAAAGCTTCATCAAATCACCATTTTATGGAAGCTTTTGTTGGTAAAAAGGAAAGTAAAGGTTAGAATTAGAAAATACAAAAGAAATAGTGTATATATAGATGTGTAAACAACAATCTGTGATATATCATTTAGTATTTTTTTCAGAAAAAAGGCTTTTGAACTTCTATCTAATCACTAATCAGATGTGGATTTTAAGAAAGAAATCATTAAAGACTAATAGACCATTTTAAAAGAATAAGAAAGAATCGTGCAACATTTAATATTCCAAGAAGATAATATATAAATTCTTTTTAAAAATATATGATACGAATATCTAAAAAATATACAAAATTCATTAAAGACTATTTTGAATGAATAAGATTAATTATACAACCTTTAATATTCCAGGCCGGTAATATATGAAACTATTTTTTTACACAAATATAGGACATATATAGCTAAAAAAATATATAAAAATTTATTATAGGTATATATATCGGGGCGGGTACGAGGCGGATTATACTAATACCATATCCACACCATACCCATATTTAGGCAGGGCGGTTATTCCCCGCCCCGATTATTTTCCCCATTTAAACGGTTTTTCCCCTATCCGTTCGGATCGAATAACCACGGATACTCGTAACCGTGAATTATATTACCATTCCTACCACCGAGGGAAGTCCCCGCTCTATCCTGATCACGGATGCAGGGGGAGTGATAAAGCTAGACAAGACCTTTCCGGGCCAGAGCGGCGGTGGACAGAAGACACCAAGAAAGCCCGGAAGGTGTGCTTCCCAACTGGAAACAAGAAATGTCGGCGGAACTGAGTAAGAGGCTTGTGGCCCATCACAACCAGACCCCCAATGATTTGGCAGAGCAAACCGTACGAGAGATCAACCGGACGGCCTTCGCCGACTGGATCCAACTGGAGCCCAAGCTGAAAAGCTTTACAACTCTGACTTTCAGACCGTTCGAGGGAAAGACTGACCCCCTCGATCATGTATACCACTTTCAGCAGAAGATGGCCTTAGAAACCAAGGAAGAGGCTGTGACCTGCAAAGTCTTCTCTACCACCGTGGCAGGGCCGACCCTGTTATGGTTCAGACAACTCCCAGAGAAGTCCATAAACAGGTTTGAAGATTTCTGTAAACTTTTCTTAAAGCAATATGCAGGCGCCCGAAGGTAGTAGAAAACCATACAAGACCTCGACTGGTTAAAACAAACCACGAACGAATCTCCGAGAGAATACTTGTCGCGTTTCCTAGAGGTGATATCCTTAGTGCACAACGCCGACTCGGCACAAGCCACGAGCTCATTCGTTAGGGGCCTGCAGCCGGGATCTATGCTATCGAACCATCTGCTTTTAAATTTGCCATACGACATGGCAGACATCCAGGCAAAATCAGAAGGGGTATTTAAGATGCTAGAAAGCCACCAAAAAGCTCCCAAGGCCTCCACTGTGATAACAACGGCACCAGCGTAAACCCTGACTCCGCAAAGAATAAAGAGGCCTACGTCTGCCCAAGGACCAGCTTCAAAGCAGGGAGCCCCAACCCAAGGCGGTCAAGAAAGCGGCAAGAGGAGGAAGACGTCGAGGGACCCACTGCCAAAATACGAGCTCAACATGCCGATCGATGTGATCTACCTTCAGAACAAGGACATAGGCATTTTCAAAGACCTGCCCAAGTCCGGTGTTCCTGAGCACATGAAAAACAGGAACAGGTATTGCCAATTTCATAAAGATCACGAGTATGACACCATCAACTGCCGTAGCATTTATGCACAGATTATGATGGCGATCTATGCCGACAAGTTGAAGTAGTACGTGAAGACTGGCAAAAGCCAGTCGAAGGAGGATGCCACTAGGCCCGAAAAAGGAAAGTAGACCCAGGCTTTCGGGTCAGGAGAGAAGGCTCTGAGGATAGTGTCGACTATTGTGGGCAGACCAGAGCTGACCTAAGGTCGGGAGGAGAAGGAAAAATGCCTAAAAAAGACCGAAGAAAGGGTGAAGCGCCTGAATGGGATGGGCCATTCCGTCAACCACATGATGATGGGAGAAAGCTACACCTCAACCGCCCCCATCGCCTTCACTTAGCAAAATTTGACCATGGTACGCCTGTCCCATGACTACCCATTGGTTATTATGCTACAGATCGACTCCGCATTGGTCGGAAGGGTCCTGGTCAATGGCAGGAGTAGCGTCGATGTCCTGTTCCTCAGCATGTTCGAGACTATGGGCCTGAATCGAAATGCACTCAGGCTGACCTGTCAGCCACTGTTCGCCTTCAATAGTACTAAGGTGAGCCACTTGGGCATCATGACCCTGAAGGTCTGCGCTGCGGAGAGGTGCTTGGATGTAGACTTCATCATCATCGACTGCCAATCCTCCTTCAATGTCATCATGGGAGAGGGTGGATCCACGCCATGCATGGGGTCGCCTCCACCCTCCACCAATTTTTAAGATATCTATTAAGGGATGGTACTTATATGATAGACATCAAGGGAGACCAAGCCTCCGTGAGGAAATTTTTTTCAACCAACCTGAGGGGAGCCGATGCGAGCACGAGTGCCTCGATGAGGGATAGATAGTAATCAAAGGACCGCCTACCACCATATATGAAGCGGATCAAAGAGGAGTTTGACGGGCCAGAATCCATGATTGAGGAGTTGGTGGCGGTCCCTTTGAAAAAAACAGAAACAGCGAAGGTAGTCTTAATTGGGGCCCTACTGCCCGAGGAGAAAAAGAATGAGCTGTTGGGGTTCTTTAGGCAGAACGAAGACGTCTTCGCATGGTCCCACAACGACATGCCCGGGATAGACCCCGCACACGCCTGCCACTAGTTGAATATAGACCCCAATTTCCCTCTGGTCAGGCAGAGCCTCTGAAGATTCGTGCCAGAGAAAAACAAGGCGATCAACAAGGAGATAGAGATACTACTGGAGAACAGCCTGATCATGGAATGCGTATACCCATGCTGGGTCTTCAACCCCATAGTGGTGAAGAAGAAAAACGGTGATGATAATACTTGTATAGACTTCACCAACCTGAACAAGGCATATCTGAAGGACAGCTTTCCCCTACCAAGGATCGACCAAATGGTCGATGCGACAGCTGGATTCGATAGGATAAGCTTCTTGGATGCCTACTCTAGATACAACCAGATCCCTCTGAATGAGGAAAACCATATCCACATGGCATTCATTACAGAATGAGGTCTGTACTGTTACAGACGCATGCCTTTTGGCTTGAAGAATGTAGGGGTAACCTATCAAAGGCTCATGAACAAAATATTCGCCGGGCTGCTAGGGAAGACTATGGAAGTCTACTTCGAAGACATGGTCGTGAAGAGCAAAGAAGCTTCAGACCATCTGGGACATCTAGATGAATGTTTCCAGATTCTGAGGCAATACCGGATGAGTTTGAACCCTAATAAATGCACGTTCGGGGTGTCCTTCGGCCAGTTTCTAGGGCACATCATGAGCAGAAGGGGCATTAAGGCCAAGCCGACCCAGTTGTCCTCAATCACAGATGTACAAAGACCCTCGACCATTCGGGAGGTCCAGCGCCTAACCGGAAGATAGCCGCTCTCAGCCAGTTTGTCTCTAAGATGTCTGACCGATGCAAGCCTTTCTTCCAGTACATAAAGAGAAGCTCCACTTCGTCTGGAGGGAGCAGCAAGATAAGGCACTGACAGAGCTTTAGATGTACTCAAGTCATCCGCCTATCCTGGCTTCCCCGGCAGAAGGGAAGCGCTTATATGCTTATTTGGCAGTGTCTGAAGTAGCGATCAGCACCGTACTATTCGTCGAGGAAGACAATAAGCAGAAGCTGGTGTTTTATACAAGCGGCATGCTCCTGGATGCCGAGACGCAATATAGTATGGTAGAGAAACTGGTTCTCGTTTTGGTCAATGCTAAGAAAAAGACTCAGGTAATACTTCGAGACACATTCGGTTACCGTATATACGGATTTCCCTATCCGATAAATCTTGGCCAAACCAGACCTATCAGGACGACTAACCAAGTGGGCCATCGAACTGGAGATATACAACATCGAGTATCGGCCTCGAGTGTTGAAGAAAGGGCAGCTCATGGCGAACTTCCTGGTAGAAATCTAATCCTTCGGTGAGCTGCATGACCCACTTCAGACGTCTCCACCACACATCCCTTCAGCCTAGACCCTCTACACTGATGGATCCACGAATAACTCGGGGTCAGATTTCGGAATAGTCCTACAGACCCTAGTAGGACTCAGAGTAGAGAAAGTTTTGAGGCTCGGTTTCTAGGCAACGAACAATGAGGCAGAGCACGAGGTGCTGCTGCAAGGTCTTGAGCTGGATCTATACTTCGGAGTAGAGAGCATCGCAGTAAAGACTAACTCACAGCTGATCGTGGGCCAGGTCAGGGGAGACTTCAAAGTAAAAAACCTGAGATTACATAGGTACTTCTCCAGGGTAACGGGGGTGAAAGCCCGCTTTAGCAGTTTCAATATTGAACAAATACCCATGGAGATGAACCAAAAGGCCGATGAGCTAGCTAAAAGCACGTCAATCGGGGGGATGACCAGACACGCAGAGATTCTGCTAGAGGGAGAAAACATGAGAGATCCTTTGGAGACCCCTGCATGCCATGTGTTTGCAACTGACTCTATAGACGAGGGGTGGATAAAACCCATCACCCAATACTTGGCATCAGGAAACCTGCCCGCGAACTCCCAGGAAGCGAGGTCAATTAGATTGAAGATTGCCAGATATTTGATGGTAGGGGGACGACTGTACAGGAGATCAACGATGGGACCAATGCTGAGGTGCGTAGGTCCCGTTGAGGCACGGAAACTGACGGAGGAAATCCATGAGGGAGCATGCAACAACCACTATGGCAGACGTAGCCTCGCCTACAAGGCCTTGACGGCTGGATACTTCTGGCTATTCATGATGATCGAGATGGCCCAATTTGTCAAGAAATGTGACAAGTGCCAGAGGTTCGCCTCAATAAAGTGCCAACCCGCGGAGGAACTCCATTCGAACATAACTCCTTGGCCGTTCGCTAAATGGGGCCTGGACATCA
Organism: Parasponia andersonii; assembly: GCA_002914805.1. NCBI lineage: Eukaryota > Viridiplantae > Streptophyta > Magnoliopsida > Rosales > Cannabaceae > Trema > Trema andersonii. The sequence continues at coordinate 633,324 of JXTB01000034.1, forward strand.
TCGGAGAGCTCCCCAGAAGTCCAAAGGGAAGAAGGTACGTCTTATTGGCTACCGAATATTTCACCAAATGGGTAGAGGCTAAAGCCTACTCGACCATTAATAAGGCAGACACAATTAACTTAATTTGGAAAAATATAATCTGCTGATATAGAATACCGAAGGAGATACACGCTGATCATGACATGCAGTTCCAGAAGGCTAAGCTTAAAGAGCTGTATGAGTTGTATGAAATAAGGCTCAGCTTCTCATTCATAAACTACCCTCAGAGGAATGGCCAGGCAGAGGCAACGAACAAGGCTATAATCAGTAATATTAAAAAGAACTTGTAGGAGGCTAAAGGCAAGTAGTTAGAAGAGTTACCGGCTGTTGTGTGGCCCATCGAACCCCAGAGCGGAGATCAACGGGAAGAACACCATTCGCCATGGTCTACAGGTCGGAGGTTGTGATCCCGACTGAGATTGGCCTCTCGACCCTTCGCTCCGAAGTGGTCAGAGACGCCTCACTGAACGAGCAGTAGCTAAGCCACAACACAGACCTCCTGGAAGAAATAAGAGACATGGCCCTGGTTCACCTGGCCTCGTACTACTAGCAGGCCAGGTCATACTACGCAAAGAAGGTTAGCACTCGTCGATTTAAGGCTGGAGATTGGGTCTTAAAGGTTAGAACATGGAATTCCTCTAAGCTAGACTCTAACTGGGTCGAGCCCTATGAGGTGATCAAGGTACTTGACAATGGTGCATATGCCCTGAAAGAACTCAAGACTGGAAAGAGCCTACCAAACACGTGAAATTCCCAACACTTGAAAAAGTACCACGTGTGAGATAGATGTAAATGCTATGAGATAGATGTAAATGCTTGTACTATCGAACAACTTAATTCCAAAACAGGTTAGGTTTTCTGCTACACAGACTTATGCTTTGGATTGCTATGAAAAAGGGTCTGCCTCAGTACCAGACCCCACGAACTACTCGCGCAAATAAAAATCGTACTACGGGGATCACATCGCTCGCTGATGACCTAAGGAAATATATGAAGAGGAATGAGTTGCGCAATAAAATGCTTGTCAGCAGACTTCATCAAAAATCGTACTGTAGGGATCGCGTCACTTGCCAACGACCTGAGAAAACATACGAAGAGGAATGGACTGCACAATAAAATGTTTGCCAGCAGACCTCATCAAAAATCGTACTATGGGGATCACATCACTCGCTGACGACCCGAGGAAACCTACGAAGAGGAATGAGCTGCACAATAAAATGCTTGCCAGCAAAACTCATCAAAAATCGTACTGTAAGGATCACGTCGCTTGCCAATGACCCGAGAAAACGTACGAAGAGGAATGAGTTGCGCAATAAAATGCTTGCAAGCATACCTCATCAAAAATCATACTACAGGGATCACATTGCTCACCGACGACCCGAGGAAACGTGCAAAGAGGAATGAGCTGCACAATAAAATGCTTGCCAGTAGACATCTTCAATAACCGTACCATGGGAATCACATCGTGCAATAAAATGCTTGCCGATGACCCGAGAAAACGTACGAAGAGGAATGAGCTACGCAGTCAAAAACTTGCCAGCATACCTCAAAAATGATCGTACTATGGGAATCACATCGTGCAATAAAATGCTTGCAAATGGCCCGAGAAAACGTACAAAGAGGAATGAGTTGCACAACAAAAAATGTGCCAGCAGACCTCGAAAACGATCATACTATGGGAATCACATCGTGCAACAAAATGTTTGTCGACGACCCGAGAAAACGTACGAGGAGGAATCAGCTACGCAACCGAAACTTGCCAGCCAGCCCCATCAAGAATTGTACTACAAGGATCACATCGCTCGCTGACGACCCGAGGGGACGTACGAAAGGCGATAGGCCACGCGACGAAAACTTGCGGCCATCCCTTAAAGAATACTTGCAGGATGGGAAAAGAGTTAGGTGATAAGACCCCTCCTGGAGGGCACCGTAGCTGCACGTGAGCTAAAGGCAAGCAGGGCCAGGGTCTACCCATTGGAAGTAGACCCTCCCTAAGGCGCACCTTAGCTATGCGAAAGCCAAAGGAAAGTAGGGCTAGAGTCTACCCGTTGGGAGTAGACCCTTCCTAAGGAGCACCTTAGCTATGCGAAAAGCCAAAAGAAAGCAGGACCAGGATCCACCCGTTGGAAGCAGACCCTCCCCAGAGAGTGCCTTAGCTACACATGGACTGGAAGTAAACGGAGCCAGGGTCTACATGTTGGAAGTAGACCCTCCCTAAGGAGCACCTTAGCTAAAGGAATGTGGGGCCAGGGTCTACTCATTGGGAGTAGAACCCTCCATAAGGAGCACCTTAGCTATGCGAAAATCCAAAAGAAAGCTGGGTCAGGGTCCACCTGTTGAAAGCAGACCCTCCCTAGAAAGTGCCTTAGCTACGCATGGACTGGAAGTAAATGGAGCCAGGGCTTACCCATTGGAAGTAGGCCAAGACAAGACCAAGCACGAAAACAGAAATTAAAACCAAATTCTGTTTATTATTGCCAAAAATACAAAATACGTAGTCGACAGGGACGTGGACCCGGAGGCTCTATTTGTAAGTATCAGGTCTTGGACGGACTCGCAGGGACACGTCGGAGTGGTAACGCACTGTTTGCTTCTGATAAGACTGAGCCTGGGCCTCTTCCTTTGCAACGATGGAACCAAGCAATGGTCGACCAACCCCGGGAGCAGATTCCTAGCGCATTTCCACTTAGAGTCGGAGAAATCCAGCCACACGCACGGGTCGAACTCTGCTAAGACAAGTCAAAACAGAAATTATACATCCTTAAAATCGGACGAGCCAGAACTCACATCCCGATCTCCAGAGCTAATCTTGTTAATCATAGCACAGGAAGAATTCATTAAAAACTCCAAATCATATACGATTAAGCCAGACCTAGAGGTCAATCGTACTGCCGACAAGGGAATGACATCATATATGATGTCCGACCCTGACCATGAATGCAGGTGACAAAAAAAAAGGGAATAAATGTGAGAAAAATGCGTTGTTTCTATTATTTAAATAGGTGTTTACAACAAGGGTCAGTTTTACATAACACAGTTAGTACTTTATAAATACACAAAGAGCGAGAGGCCCTAGTTACCTCCGACGAGGGGAGTGCTACCAGCTTCGGTAGAGGGCGGTGTCTCGGGGACAGAATTATCGCTAGACAAAACGACCGCACCAGACCCTCTGCCAGTTGAGGCGCCAAGACCAGGCTGACCGCCATAAACCCCCGCGGCTTGTTCTAGCGAAACGGAAGTGGGGCCAATCTCCTTGGCAACAGAGGCAGATGTAGAGGGCCTATCTTTTTCTTCGTCGAGTATCTTCAACGCATCAGTGGGATACACGATGTTGATCTCTTCCCCCAACTACTGCATATAGTGCCTGACGGAATAATGGTTCCTCTCGACGCCCTTCTACTCATCGAACTGGTCTGGCATTATTATCTCTGCATGGCCCTCGAATTCCCTGTTCTCCCAGCTATACCTGTAGCTCTCTGCAGAAAGGATATCCACCTACCTCTGGTACCTCGTCTTTAGCTTCTCCGCGTCCGCCAGCCTATCCCTTAGCACCGCCAACCTCAACTCCGCATGAGCTCCCATCAGTTTTTTGTGATCCAAGTAAATATATCAGTTTACCTCGTTGGACTGGTCGAGCCTGCGTTGCAGGGAATGAGCCTCTAGTTTGGCCTTCACCTCAGCTTTTCTCACCTCTTTAGCATTATCGGCCACTCTTTTGCGAGTGATGAAAGCCAGCCCCATCTCCGCCCTTGCACTCTATAACTCCTGCTCTTTGACCTTGAGCTTGGTTTGGGCCAACCTGGTGGCCTCGACTTGAGCCAGCCTGTCGGTCTCTGCCTCGACCAACTTGGCGACCAGCTCCTCGCGCCTGGCCCTCTCAACACTCAGAGAGCGAGCCACCACGCTGCTGACCCTAGCCTTGTCCAGGCTCTGATACAGGTCGAAGTCCATCCTCAATGTGGCAAGGGCGACCTCGCTCTGCTCGGCCGTCGCAGAACGAGCGTTTAATTGCCCGGTTAGCTTCCTGACGCGAGAGGAATAGAAGGACTGGACGGCGGCTCGCTGCAGGATACAAGAAAAGAGGGTCAGTGTTCAGCAAGGATGCTGAAAAACATTGAGGTGATGGCCAGACAAACCAAACCTGCGCAATGCTATGGCTAGCAACGAGCTCAACATTCTCCAGGGAGAGCGCCTCCAGCTCAGGCTCTGCAACTGGACCCTCTCCTTAGGCGTCATCCGCATCTGAGGAACACGACTCCACCGCTAACTACGAAGATGCCTTCTCCCTCCTCCGGGTGCACTTTGGTAGCTTCTTTTGATGCTCCCGAAGCGGCAGAGGTAGGGACGGTAGGAAGCAGATGCGTCGCCAAGCGCATCTTTAGTGACAGTAGGGGATGGCACATCCTTAGTAGAAGAGGCCACAGCGACTGCCGCTACATCGGCAGCTTCGGCTGTCACCCCTCTAGGAGACCCACCTGGACGTGATTTCGGTCTTGTCTTAACCAACGCCCCCTGATGGGCCACCGCGTGTAGACCTTCTCCTCCTTATGAGGGTTAGCGTAGCCCTGTCGTCATCGCTGTTAGACGAGGGGGTGGTTCTGGCCCTCTTCCCTATCGGGCTTTCCTTCCCCATGGACAAGTCGGCTTCACGACCCCGCTTCATTGGGACCGGGGAAGGGGAAGACAGCCGAGACTTCAACCTCGGAGCCCTTGCTGAGCTCGACAATCTCCCCACGAGAGCAGGCAGTGCCAGACCCCGCACCCGTCTTTGAACTGGAGTTGGGGGCGGAAGAAGTCAGAGCAGCAGGCTCCCCAGGCAGGCTCAAAGGTGCCTCATTTGCCGTATACGACCTTTATGGGTGGCATCTCCCGAGTCGGGTGTTTGCTTGCTTCAGGAGAGGGAACCACAGGTGTTTCACCCTCGACCACGAACAGGCCCTTCCAGTCATCATCCGAGCCTGTTCTTAGGGTGACAACACCCTGCCCTACGGCCTCATCCTCCGAGGATACTACCAGACGCCAACCTGTGGGGACCTTGGAGCGAGCCTTGCGCACAACGGCACTCCCCTTGACTGGGGAAGGGTCTGTCAAAGGGCATGCATCTGAACCCGTGAAGAGCAAGCAGCGTGGTTATAACGCAACTATGATCTGATTGAAGGAGCCCTAGGGTGCAAAAATGAACTCACCCTTAACCTTCTTGGGGGCAGCGGCTTCCTCTCTATGAAGCCTGCCGCACTCTTCGGCTATGAGCCTCACCGCCTCTTCGAGCTCGTGACTGGTCAGCGCCATCAGGTCATTGGGACCCGCCAGCTGGCTCGAGACCGTGTTCTTGTGACCCACCATGGCGATACGACTCTGTTCATCCCGGCGGAACCGGTTCAGAGCCAAGGCTTCAAGTTGGCTCTGCAGGTGCTTTGTGATGACCCAATTTTCCAATCAGAAGAGGAGATATGAGACCATCTTTGGCATCATGTTCATCACCTGGGGATTAAGGATGGCCTGGATGTGTCGGCAATCCCCAGAAGACCTAAAGATGACGATCCCTTCTAGCTCCTTGAGCCACCCCGTCGACAATTGCGGCTCAAACCTGGTTTCCTCCGCAGAGGCTGCGCAAAGCAAAATATCATGAATAAAAACAAACGAGGTGTACACGGACTCAAAAATCACGACCTAGTACTTTGCAGAAAAAATAAAGAAATTTGGAAACACTCTCCATTAACCTAGGGAGAGCACCACGCCCCTCCAACGGCATACAACCTGGAGTGGGATTCCCATTGCTTGTCCGACCTCAGCAAGCCCTAGAAGATGTGGCATCCCGGGAGCGGCTGGAGGTAGAAAGTGGGGTAAGAGCTCTTCTTGGGGATGAGAGTGAGCTTGTAGGCATAAAAGACCACCTCCAAGTCGATATGCACGTTGAGGATGACTGACAGAGTAGAGAGCCCCATCAAGATTATGACCCCGTTAGCATTCAACAACATCGGGAAAATCCCCGTCAGAGTGAAGAACTTGTGGATCAGGGGAGGAAGAGGAATCCGCAGCCATTCCAGGTGCCTCCTCCCCAAGACGATGGACCCCTCGGGGGCAAAGGGGCGAAGGTATCAATCTACTGGGCCCTCAACCCTTTGTAAGGTAACCCTGCTAAGGAAACAGAGCTGCCTCCTCAATAAGTCCAACTCCGAATCCGCGATGGGGCAGAGCCTCTGATTCTGGTTTGGGGCCATCGTTCTGAATACAATCAAATGAGCGAAATGTTCTAGCAAAGGAAAGAGTCGGAAACCCTAAGACTTGGAGATTTTGGTAAAGTAGGAAATGAGCGTGAATGCAGCTTTTATAGAGGGGGAGCCGAAAAGTGCCTCCTAGAGGGGAACGGTGCGAGGAAGACAGAAGTACTGGAATTTCAAAAATCTGAAAAAAGTTGTGACACGGGATAGCGTGTACCAGTGTCGGTAATTGGGGAGAAATAATTGTAAGGGGCCACGTGTGCCCCTCAAATTGGAGGACTGGAGATACAATTTCCCCACTTGATGGATGCGAATCCATCAAATAGGGTAATGGGGGCAGTTGTAGGGCCTTTTCCTAGATCACATGCCACGTGGATGATTTAGTGGCAGAACATATCACAAAGGGGACATGCCATCCGACACGTGTCCAGAGTAACTATTTAAAAGCTACACGAGTCGCATGCGATACCGCATGGGCCCATGGGCCGTCTGAGGCCAAGGCCGAATCTATCCCAAACCCTGGACGGTTCAGCCCAATCCCGTTCTTGCCTTGGCAGCTGGGGGTTAGAAGCCTCGAGAGTCTTCCGCCAGAAGACCATGGGAGGCAACGCACTGCTCCAGACCCAGACAAAGTATTGAGTGCAATCCTGGGTAGGTATGCACATTGGGCAAACCATCCTGACAGAACAGTAGTTTATCAAAGTCTCGCCCCCGACAGACTCGAGTCATAGGGGACGGCGGAAAATAGGCCACGACGATGTAAGAGAAATCACGGTAATCACGGCCCATGATCTTTAGAGTTCGTCATGATGATAAAAGATACTCGATCTTGGGATTGAGAGCCAGAAAAACTCCTAGTTCTAGGATTATATATACGAGTCTTGCTTTTCCCTCAAAAAAGGGAGATGAAGATAGACATATACAGAGAAAAACTTTATCTTTGCTATTCAGACTCACGGATAAACAACTGACTTAAGCATCGGAGAGTCTTTGCAGGTGGCCACCCTCGCTTCTCCGACCTGACCTGAAGTCAAAAGCATTCTGGGATAGCAAGGATACGTGGACAGTTGATAGATACAACGTTATCAGTTCAGAGACACGTGAACAACTAGTAAGAATCGCACCAACAGTACATTAATTCGTTTAATTAAGGTGACAATATCTTTTTTATATTTTGAATTTTAATATTTTATTTAAATTATATTTTGTATTTTAGTTATTATTAATATTGACCTTTAGATTTAAAATTTTTTACGAATTTATATCTTGATATCAATTTAGAGTATCTAGTTTACTAAGATGCCATTTAAAATATTGAAAATAAATCATATAAAAACTTATCCGATAATATATTTATTAAACTATCTTAGTAAATTAACCATTCTATATTGGTGTTAGAGTATAAATTTGTAACAAATATTAAATTTAAGAATCAATATTGATAATAATCAAAACATAATATACAATTTAAACAAAATGTCAAAATATAAAATATAAAATGATATTATCCCCTTAATTACGAGGCCTATATTTGGTACTTTGTTGAACCATACTTCATAGCTGACATGTTTTAACTTCTAAATCCCTATTCGTAGTTCAATCAACAATAGTAGGATCGCACAATCTCATTGGTAAACCATTCAAATATTGGTTTTTTTTTTCGCCATTCAAATATGGAACGAATAAAGGTTATTTTCAAAAGAGAAAAAAAAAAACTTGAAAATTTTAATTTTAGCGAAAAAAAAAATTAACGTTATCAGTGAAAGAGAGAAAAAAATTTTGAGTTTTTTAATTTTAGCAAAAAAAAAGGTTAAGCTTTTTATTATATGCATATACATATAGAAAAAAGCTCTTATGTTTTTTTTTTTTAACAAAAATAGTAATAAAACCTTGAGTATTGAGTTATAGCAAACAAAACCTTTGAATTTAAAAATTCAATTAAATTACGGTATAAAATATGTTAAATAATTTATTTGTCCTTAGTGTACGGTGTCATGCGCTATTGTGCAAGGCTATTCTCATCGCCAATCGCTCTAATTGGAATGAAATGATGTTATTTTATATATATTAAAAAGTTGGCATCTTTTAATCCAACAAAATAAAGAAAAAAATTTCAAAAATATAAGTAACTAAAAAAATAAAGTTATTTTTTAATCATGTTAAATATTCTTGTACTAAATTTAGATTAAATAGTTATTTCAACCCAATTTGATTGGATTTCAAAAATTTTAATATTTTATTTGATATAATTAGAAGCTTAAAGCTTTTATTATTAAGATTAGAAACATGCATGGTTTTACTTGATAAATATTAACTAGAAGATTTTTTTTTAATAGTGACCCAAACTAAAAATCATAGACACTTGAACAAATGAACCGAAAAGAGAAAGAAAGACTACAAAATCAGTTCCAACAAACCTTTCATATTTTTGGAGTGTATGTTTGATTGTTTTCTCTTTTCTTAGGATATTATGTCCACTAAATAATGTTCGTCTTTTTACCTTAAGATTGTATAGATTTTTCAAAAAATTTAAATCTGAAGGACAATATTATGAATGTATAAATATGTGTATATATATATTATTAGATGTGTGGAACTTAATTATCCTGATGAAGATTGCCTTGAATGAAATATCATGTGCCACACCCACGAGGATCGACATTTGTAGTAAGATCGATGTGGGAGTTGAAAAGTGGTGGTAAATCCCGCTCTATGAGGGGGGGCCCTCCACAAAAAATTTTAATAAAAAGAGGTATTTCTTGTATTTTACACATGCATTTCAGTTGTCCAATTTTTTCCTTTATATAAAAGATATTATGGTGCGGAGTTTACGTAAGTGAGATTATAAATTAGAGAGAATTCACATGGTATTAATAGGTATAAGATGTGCGATTTATTGTATTCTTTCTTCTTTGTCACAGTTTAAAATCTATTATTGTTGAAAATAGAAATAACTTTCGGTGAATTATTATAAACTTGTGTGTGGAGGAAATAAAGAAAGTGATTGTCATAGTCTATGCCTAATCTTTCTTCTATCAAGAGTGGATTATTTAATAACAAAAGTAAGTCTAGTATGAAATAGAAGTAACTATGTCAAAATATGTCATAAATTTTCGGTGAATTATTATAAGTATATTTTTGGTAACAAAAGTAGATTTATGTATAATAGACTTACTTTTTTTCTTTTTCTTTTTAGTTTTGCTAAAACTATGTCATAGATTTGCCTATATTTCAGTAAATTATGTCATGTTTAATAGAGAAGAAATAAAATGAAAAGAAAGTAAGAGAATAAAAAAAATGTGTTGTGTTAGGGTAGAAGGGAGAGTTTTTTTTTGTTTTATTTTTTTTTAACAAATAGAAAGGAAAGAAAATTAATTCACTTTGCTTAATTTCATAATTTGGTATAAAGAGTTAAAATTGAAAGGATAGAAGATTATATCACTTTAAACTTATTTCTATACCCTTACATGACCATTTCAAAATATTTGTAGCTTGTACATATTCTGTAAGGTTAAGCTGATAATTTTAGAAGCTGAACTACTTTTTATCTTCATTTTCTCTCCTTAAGGGAGTAATATTTTGTGAGCCTTCTTACTTTCTCTTCTACTCCATTGTCTCGTTGATCTTCTTTCCTCTCAAATCTCTCCTACGAATAATACACTTTCTCATTTTCCCCCTTACATTTCTCTTTTCACTCTCTATTTTAGAAGTGAAAAAAGAGAAGAAAGAGAAAGTAAGAATTAAAAAAAAAAAATGAAATATGTAGCTTTTTTTTTTTTTAATACAATCGTTGTAATGACTACAAGTCCAGAGTGAGTACTTAAAAACATAGTTGAACCCTACATATGGTGCTTTAGAAAGAGAAAGTAGAATGAAAATACAAAAAAAGGTCAGGCCACTAAAACTTGATTATCAATTGTTGGAAATAAAATAAAAAATTTTGAATATAGGAAAACAAATATATTCATT
>JXTB01000034.1:659814-698949 GCA_002914805.1 Parasponia andersonii
AATGATGGTCCACGTGATATCCATTTCAATGTATCAGATAGATTATGTGTTGTCTTATTCATTTCAACTACAATCTATTCAAAATGCAAAATTAATAATTAGAAAACCTAACATATTAGTACTCATACTATAAAATAGGGAAAAAATGAAATCAAATTATTAATTGTAACAACTAATTGGAATTACCTGTTCGCAAAACTAACTAATAAAAGTTCAATGATGTTCATCATGGATCCACTTGTCTCTTTTTGATTTCATTGAGAATTGTGTTTTGATCCAATTTATATGTTCCCTTCAACAAATCATCCCCAAAGTAAACCATTATTATTAAAGAATTCAACATTCAATCAATACAAATCTAATTCATAAAAAAACTTACTCGATGAAAGGTTAGACTTGAGCTATATTTTGTAACACAGTACGATATGCTTGATCTAGTTGTTCTCGTTTAATTATACATACGATCTTTTATTAATATTTGAAGATGCGGGTACTCCGATAGCTTCTACATTTGCCAAATACTCAGAACAAAACTCAACAGCTTCTTCTGTGATATAACACTCTACAACGCATCCTTCTGGCCAGCTTCGATTTCTAACATATCCTTTTAGAATTTTCATGTATCTCTCAAATGGATACATCCATCTCAAATAAACAGGACCACATAACTTCACTTCTCTAACCAAATATACAGTAAGATGTATCATTATATCAAAAAAATTAGGAGGAAAAAACTGCTCCAGCATGCACAATGTTACAACAAGTTCACGTTGTAGTTCGTCTAACTTGGATACATCGACCACCTTAGAACAAATTCCATTAAAAAATAAGCATAATCCGATGATTGCATATCGAACATTTTTAGGTAATATGGACCTGATCGCTGTAGGTAGCAAATGTTGCATTAGTGTATGACAATCATGAGATTTAAGTCCAACTAGTTTCAAATTGTTCATATCCACTAATGTTCTAATATTAGAAGAATAGTCTTCAGGAACCTTCATATTAAATAAAGATTGATACAATTGATATATTTTTTTCCTTTTTCAATGTGAAACAAGTAGGGGGTAAATTTGTTCACTTCTCCCCCACTTTAGGCTCTAACTCTTTTCGAACACTCATGTCAACAAGATCCATATGGGCACCAATACTATCCTTATTCTTCTCTGGGATATTTAATAAAGTTCCAATTATACTATCACATATGTTCTTCTCAATATGCATGACATCTACGTTATGTCTCAGAAGTAAATGTTGCCAATACTCCAACTCAAAAAATATAGATTTCTTCTTCCAACAACTCTTTAGGGTTTTTACAACCTTCACATTACTGTGTCTTTTTCTTTTCTTACTGATATCAATTATTTTAACCTTTCTAAGCCTAAATTCGAGCTTAGAGACTGTTTCTAATATTTCTATCCCAGTTAAAGGTTGTGGTGCTAATTCAAATTCTTAAGAACAATTAAATGCTTTTTTCCAATTTCTGTATACATATTTGTGAGGTAAAAATCTTCTATGGCCCATATAACTCAATTTTCTAGCATGTGTTAAGAACTGACAACTTATTTTCTCATCACAAATAGGACATGTTTTATATCCTTTAGTGGAAAACCCAAACAAATTCGCATATGCAGGGAAGTCATTGATTGTCCATAGTAAGACAGCCTTGAGAGTAAAATCTTCATCCTTATATGCATCATAGGCTTTCACACCATCATTCCACAAACTGTTTAACTCATCAATCAACAGGGCTAAATATACATCAATGTTATTACCAGGTTGTCTAGGTCCTGATATTAACATTGTAAGAAGTGTAAAATTTTTTTTCATACACAACCATAGAGGAAGATTATAGATTAATAGCATTACAGGCTAACAACTGTATTTGCTACTTAGAGTTGTATGAGGGTTAATATCATCTGCAAATAGACCAAGACGAAGATTCCTCAGATCACTTCCAAAAGAAGGCCATTTGTAATCTATTATTTTCCAAGCCGGTGAATCGGCTGGATGTCTAAGTTTACCATCTTCTATCCTTTCATTCGCATGCCATATTAGATCTTTAGCATGCTCACGATTTCAAAATAGACGGATAAATTGAGGAATTGGAGGAATATACTACAAAACCTTAGCAGAGATTCCAACTTTTACCTCTTTAGAATTCTTATTCTGTTGCCGCCTAGGCTCACCACATACTGGATAACAAATTACATCTTTAAATTTCTTTCGATATAAAATACAATAATTTGGACAAGCATGAATTTTCTCATATTGCATACCCAATAAGCATAAAGTCTTTTTAGCCTCATAAAAAGAATGTGGAATCTCATTATCATTTGGTAATATCTCTCCTAGTAAAGCTAACAAGTCTGAAAAAATCTTATCACTCCATCCATGTCTTGCTTTCAAATTATACAATTTCAGTAATGCAGACAACTTTGTAAATTTCGTACAACCCGGATATCTCTCATTATCATTTGGCAATATCTCTCCTAGTAAAGCTAACAAGTCTGAAAAACTCTTATCACTCTATCCATGTCTTGCTTTCAAATTATACAATTTCAATAATACAGACAACTTTATAAATTTCGTACAACCCGGATAGATCGGTTTCTCAGCATCATTAAGCAATGATTGAAACTTAATAGGATCTATATCTGTTTCATACTGTGCATCAAAAAATCATTTCAAAAAGATCATCATTTAAATCTAACTCATAATCATCTCTTATATTCTTATTTGACGAAAATCTGGTAATTGGAACCTTTTCACTATGCTGAATCCATTATTTGTAATTTTGATTTATTCCATTGAAATATAAGTGTTCTTTTATCTTTTTAACACCTATCTTTTGCAAATTTCCACATTTAATACACAGACATGGAATTAAATTGGAATCTTTGACATTTTCAATAGCAAACTCCAAAAAGCTATCAACTCCCTTTCTATATTCAGTCGATAGTCTATCTGCCAATATCCATTCCTCATCCATTCTAAGCACAATTGAAAAAAAAAATAAAAACATACAACTGATATTAAAAACTAACTAAATTGAGTACCATAAAAAATTTTACATAATCTCCCCTATTTCTAGCATTAACCAATTGAGTAACTAAACTACCAATTATAAATTAATACTCATTTCAAATTATTCTTATATTTCTAAGTACTACCAAATTCAGAACTTAATTTATTCTTAAATAGTCTCATTTGTTACAAACAATTTGTCAATCAACCAAATATAACATATGGCAAAATAATATCAACACATACANGGCTAAATATACATCAATGTTATTACCAGGTTGTCTAGGTCCTGATATTAACATTGTAAGAAGTGTAAAATTTTTTTTCATACACAACCATAGAGGAAGATTATAGATTAATAGCATTACAGGCTAACAACTGTATTTGCTACTTAGAGTTGTATGAGGGTTAATATCATCTGCAAATAGACCAAGACGAAGATTCCTCAGATCACTTCCAAAAGAAGGCCATTTGTAATCTATTATTTTCCAAGCCGGTGAATTGGTTGGATGTCTAAGTTTACCATCTTCTATCCTTTCATTCGCATGCCATATTAGATCTTTAGCATGCTCACGATTTCAAAATAGACGGATAAATTGAGGAATTGGAGGAATATACTACAAAACCTTAGCAGAGATTCCAACTTTTACCTCTTTAGAATTCTTATTCTGTTGCCGCCTAGGCTCACCACATACTGGATAACAAATTACATCTTTAAATTTCTTTCGATATAAAATACAATAATTTGGACAAGCATGAATTTTCTCATATTGCATACCCAATAAGCATAAAGTCTTTTTAGCCTCATAAAAAGAATGTGGAATCTCATTATCATTTGGTAATATCTCTCCTAGTAAAGCTAACAAGTCTGAAAAAATCTTATCACTCCATCCATGTCTTGCTTTCAAATTATACAATTTCAGTAATGCAGACAACTTTGTAAATTTCGTACAACCCGGATATCTCTCATTATCATTTGGCAATATCTCTCCTAGTAAAGCTAACAAGTCTGAAAAACTCTTATCACTCTATCCATGTCTTGCTTTCAAATTATACAATTTCAATAATACAGACAACTTTATAAATTTCGTACAACCCGGATAGATCGGTTTCTCAGCATCATTAAGCAATGATTGAAACTTAATAGGATCTATATCTGTTTCATACTGTGCATCAAAAAATCATTTCAAAAAGATCATCATTTAAATCTAACTCATAATCATCTCTTATATTCTTATTTGACGAAAATCTGGTAATTGGAACCTTTTCACTATGCTGAATCCATTATTTGTAATTTTGATTTATTCCATTGAAATATAAGTGTTCTTTTATCTTTTTAACACCTATCTTTTGCAAATTTCCACATTTAATACACAGACATGGAATTAAATTGGAATCTTTGACATTTTCAATAGCAAACTCCAAAAAGCTATCAACTCCCTTTCTATATTCAGTCGATAGTCTATCTGCCAATATCCATTCCTCATCCATTCTAAGCACAATTGAAAAAAAAAATAAAAACATACAACTGATATTAAAAACTAACTAAATTGAGTACCATAAAAAATTTTACATAATCTCCCCTATTTCTAGCATTAACCAATTGAGTAACTAAACTACCAATTATAAATTAATACTCATTTCAAATTATTCTTATATTTCTAAGTACTACCAAATTCAGAACTTAATTTATTCTTAAATAGTCTCATTTGTTACAAACAATTTGTCAATCAACCAAATATAACATATGGCAAAATAATATCAACACATACAATAAACTCAACCAATCCCACACAATTATAACATCATCATATTACCACAACGTACAATTTTCTATATGATATCATATCTTATCTAGTTTAAATTTTTGAAAATAATAAGATAAAACCAATGTGAAAGTGATATGCATAAGTCAATAAAAGAAAAAAATTTGAGAAAACATACCTCAGTTTGCTCAGTTTGCTAATTCACAAGTAATCTAAGTACTCTAACTTCCACTAAGACCTATACGCAAATTAAAATGATAAATAAAATTAAACATCTATAATCCACAATACTTTAAATTAAACATTAAATATGTAAATTTCTAAAAAACTAGAAAATATTCAATTAAAATTGCATAAATTTGGATTAATTGACACTAAGGATAGAAATTAAAAAACATAACCTAATATATGATTTCTAGTAAATAAACATGAAATTGGTATAAATTCATATAACACACCTTCAATTTGAAACTTTTTACAACTAAATATACTCACATTTCACCTAAAATAAATATAAAAAAATAGCAATAAAATAATAACAAATTCGGATTAATTTGCTCTTAAATAGCAAAACATACCCAAAAATAAGATTTCTACTAAATAAATAGTCTAACTCGGTATTACAAGAGTAAAGATTATCAATGTATGCTCAAGATATTCACATTTGATAAATTAGGGTTTTAAATATAAACTCTTTCAAATATAACCTAAAACATGAAATTTCTACAAAATAATTGGTCAAAATCATGGTTAAGATAATAGGTAATCTAATTTTAGTGACAAAAACGAGTTTAAAAGCGTAAATATACCTTGTTTACCAAAAAAAATGGTGAAAATGGTGGAAGGGGAGACTGGCCACGGCTGGAAGTGAAGAGGGAAAATGGTAAGAAAAGTAAGAGAGAAGTGACATGGCCTCGTTTTTGTGGGTCCTTTATATAGTGCCCCTACCTCGGCGCCATATGGGCGCTAAGAAAAATATATCACGGCATCTTATGGGTGCCGTGGTAAATATGTATCACGGCGCCTTATAAGTGCCATAAAAGTTATATTCAATGGCGTCAATTAGGCGCTGTTAAAGATTGTATACTACGGCGCTTTTTAGGCGCCGTAGTATTTCCATGTTTATCACGGCGCTTGTTAAGCGCGATGATAGTTAATCAATTATTACGGCGCTTCCGTACACGCGCTGTAATAGTATACATTTTTAATAATATTATAAAATACTATTAAATTTTATTAGTGACACTTCTAAATATCACTAAATTATTAAAATTAATAAGTATATAAAAATTTTAAAGTGTAAAAGAGTATTTTAGTAGCATTTTAAAAATGTTACTGAATCATAAATGACATTTGAAAAAATGTCACTAATCTTGTCACTAAAAATTCATTGTTATCTACAAAAAATTTGGCTTGTACAAGTTCTTTTTTTTATTTTATTTTATTTATTTATATAATTAGGATTTAATTTTTTTAACAGTCAACAAGAAAATTCTTTTACTAACATTTGGTGGCTATTTACGTATGTATATTAATTGCACACAATTAAATTAAATTAAGTTTGCCGGTTTATCTTTTTAGGTATTGTTTCATATTCAAGTAATTACAACTTAATATTGACCAAAAATAAAAATAAATAAATTCGATTAATAGAAAAATCCGTTATATATATATATAACATTAATAGAAATAAAATGCCACTACTTCGCACTTTTGTTGTAGTGTGACGTTAATTTGAAGTCCCTCCTATATATATTTATATAGAATTGATGGTTCTGTCAAATAATTATTGGATCTTTATCTTAGATATATATATATATATATATATATATATATATAAAATCTCTTAATTATTTTCGACAATATCATTTAATGTGAACTTGGCCAGTACTGTTGTAATAATGTTTCTTCATATTTTGGGCTTAATGAGAAATGATCGAGTTAGCCTTTGAAAAAAACTATTGCTTGTTGAAACTTGATAGGAAAATGATAACAGGGAATTGGTCATAAAGGTATATATTATACGTTATATATATATATATATATATATATATATATATAGCTATCCACATTATTACGTGTTGTAAATAAGATAGTCAAACTTAGGTTGTCTACTATCATTTAGCTTATTGCTGATGCCTGATCTGAGATGGAGACCCGTTTATCTAGTATTTTTGGAGACGATTTTTCCAATAGTGTTCTGTCCTGATTTTTCAGGAAACAAATACCTCCAACTGAAAATTCTGAAAAAAATATAGTCTATTGATAACTTGATTTGAGAGCTTCATATCTAGTCATTAGTCAGAATTAAGAAATGAGACTGAGACCTTATTCTGGTCCTACGAACAATTTTCATCTTTGATTGGATTTTGACTGATCTTTGCATAAATGAGAAAAAAATAATATTGTGAGAATTTGGCCCACCTTTTCATGTAAACTGAACATTAATATTTTTAATTGTGTCAATTTTGTAAAGAAAACCTTATCCAAGTCATGGGCACTTTGAGCAACTCCAACTCTACTTTAAAATAGGGTAAAACGCCAATTTGAGCAAAAATTGTGCCTCCGACTCAGTGCTAACTTAAACACTAAAGCAGAGCAGAGTCGCCAAATATGGCATGATACTATAATTATTCCATTTTTTTTTTTGCAATTTTCTAAAAATATTTCTACTTTAAAAGTGAATAAAAAAAATTTTGGATAAAAAATAGAGAATATTTTTTTTGTACGGGAAATATTATTTTTGGTATAATATTTAGAATTCTGGATTAAAGATGAAAAAAATATAAAGTAAAAATTACTTTATTTTAGAGTTTTAACTACTCTAAAATAGAATTTTGGGTCAGAGAAGATTTTAATATGTTTATATAACTATTTCCTTTTGGAATCTGAGTCCATCTTTATTGCTAAGTTTAAGAGTATATATTATTGCCTTTTAAAAAAAAAAGAATATATATTATTGCAACTTTTAAAATATGGTTTCTTATTATAGCTTGTTACCAACTACCAAGTTTTACAATAAGTTCCAGTATTAATTCTTGGCTAAGATTCCCCATGCTAAGCTTATAAACACACAGTAGTGATTTTTGTATTATAACTTTCTTTTACAAAAAAAAAAAAGATTTAAATATTGTATGGTAATTGCCTTTGTTAAGGCGTACGTAAATATGACTTTCTACTCCATACCTGGATTTGAAATATAATTAATAACGTGGCTGGTAACCAACTTTAGCATTGTAGGGTTAATTAAATTCAAGGCTAGGGGGATGAATCTCAATGAGGCATGTGAAGGCCTTAAAGAAAGGAGGACCTGAAATCCTCGTTAAATCATAATTTTCAATTTGGTCCTTTGTCGGTGCTTCTAACTTATAGTCCAACATATTAATATTTACGAATTTCGCTAATATATCATTTGCATATCAAATAGTACTTCAATGTTCAATCACATGGAATTTAAAATCATTTTTTTTAATTTGCTGGAGAAATTGTATTGAACAAAGCTGTTTGCTTCGAACTTAATTTATGTCCCAGCAGACTAAAATTATCGAGTGGACTCATTAATATTATGTCTTTTTCTGGCTTCTGAATTTATAGTTTGCTACTCCAAAAGTTCTTTGTAATGCTGTAAATGCTGATTATGTGCACTGGGGCTCAATTGGAGCAAAGGTAGCTCCAATTTTTCTACTTTGTTGGGTGTACTAATTCACCGCTTTGGCACTGAGCAGTTTAACCACCAATTGCTCCCCTCACGTTATATTCTATTCTTTTTTTTTTTTTTTTGGGGGTTCTATTCTAGACTACTTTAAAAAAGTATTATTATTCTATTCTAAATCTGCACTGTGCAGTTCTGGAAGCACTATCATGCTTATGGGTAGTAATGTTTATTGGACAATATTAAGTAATTGCAGAAGAGATAATCGTGTCTCACAAAATTAATTAATGAGTAAATGCTAAAATATTATGATTTTAATAATTCTTTTTTTTTTTTCCGGCTAACAAATTCAATCATTCCGTATTTGCATGCTTTTGACATAGTGTAACCTTGTATGAAAAAAAAAATCTCTTTATTATTATTATTATTGGCTTGCTAATGAGATGCTCCTCTTTTCGGCTATCACTTTTGACAAGTAAGTCTTTGTTTTTTCACTTTCAAAATGATATTGGTTATACGATTTTGAAGTAATTTTTTAATATCTTTTAATGGACGCTAATGCAGATTGTATTGTATTTTTTTAACATATTTATAAATATTATTTTGTTTAATTAAAATTCATTAGTATCTTTGTAAAAAAAAAAAGAAATAACATTCAATGATGTATAATTATTTTCATATTTTTTTCAACTGTTAAAATCATGATAACTGTTACATAATGCTTCAATTATTACCAAAAAATACTTATAAATTGGAAAAAAAATGCTTACTAAATTATAGCCTTTGTTAAAAAAATATATTTTTTTTTGGCTTTAAACTCACGCGGTTGTCTTCTTCTTTTGTGATAGTAATTCCTTCTTTATTTTTTTCCCGTTCTATTAAAATATTAGAGTTAATTTCTACAATGTTTTCTGATTATTATTTTTTTAATTATCTTACAAATATGTATCAATAGTTTTATTTGTTTGATTTGCAAACCACTTATGATCCTTCCGTTTTTTTTTTCTTTATCTTCTTTTTCGAGGAGTACTATGATCCTTACGTACGTGCGTAAAACCAATGAAACGATTACAAGCTTTTGTTATATTTTTATTTTCTAATTACAAAACTCTCATGAGATCTTTTTAGTACTGATCTATATATATACACTAAGTATCGATAATTAAACTCAGCTTAAATAGTTTGTGAACATATGTATGTATCAACTTTCATATTATTATTTCCTTAGCTTACTGCCATGTTTACCTATCTTTAACTCTGAAAATTAATGATCAATCATTAAATATATTTCTTTCTTTTTTCCTCTGTATCACACTTCTAAGGTGGGTATGTAGCTATCCAATACAAGCTAATTATTGAAAACTGCCGCTCATATGTACACACAGTATACAAATATCATATTCCCATATGGCCTTATATGCATTCTGCTTATTGAAAATCTTATTGAAAGTACTAGTCATATATTTTGTTTCCTAGCTATATCTATATATATAGCTAAAGTAGTGCACCTTGCGCTGTTAATGTGGTGCACTACAGTTGGCCACCCAACAAAAACTGACCAATTAAGTGGCACTGCTCTTCCTTTAGTGATCGATTAGTAGTCCTATATGGCATTATTCAGATGAACCCCACATGAGTCTCTTTCCACCCAACCCTTGTTGTTGCCTTGTAAATCTCATGTGACCCACACGTGTCTAATGTGAGAGCTTTCACTTCACTAATTAAAAATTCTTTTAATTTTCAAAAATTCGTCTCATTCGATCCATTATTAAAAAACAGAACCATCTAACACATGGATCAACCTCTAGAGAATAGAACCATTTCGAAATTCAGTCGTATAATTATTCAAATAGCAATATACCGAGTCTGAGCTCATGAGGGCTCCAATAATTGAAAGACGTCTGTCCCATTTCCATTATGTTATTCAAGGTGAAGACAAATGTGTCAATACAGCTTCTAAGTTTTTCTATTGGTTTTTCATTTGTTTAAATTTTATTTTTCTTCCCCATTTTTTGGGGCACTCGAGCACCCCTAATAGGGTTGAAAAAAATGGACTTTTTAATGCTTTTTGCTTAGATTGCTATACAAAATTGCACTCTTTACCTTCCTTTTCTAGCATTCACAGAGAAAATTATGTTATTAGCTGACCCTTGCTCTCATCCAAGCACCAGAATAAGGTCACCATAATGACATTGTCTTTATTTTAGTCCATAATGCATACCAATTTGAGAGGAAAAAATTGGTCACTTGGTTCATGATAATGTATAAAGTAATTGAGACATAGTTGCCCAAAATATGGTCATGAGGTAGATGGTATTGATATTTCATAATTTCTTCCGATGGGTTACCAAATATTCCCTCTTCTTAATCTCTTAGACTCGAACGTTTCTGTGCATGCTTACTAATTTAATTATATTATACTACACAATTATTTCATTAAAAAAAAATTGCCCATTTTAAAAAATACCGATGCTTATCCAAATCTATATATATATATATATATATATATATTGATATTTCCGTCCAGCTTGTAAGTAGCAGGTATCACATGACATAAAGTATGATGCTGCAATATATACATGCCACTGACTCCCTCCATTGGTGACTATATCTGATCTTATAATTAATGCCTCTGTTGTTTCACTCTCTCTCAATCATATATTACCAGCTTTTAATGCATATTAATTGTTGTGTTCAATTCTTTTCTCTGCTTCATGCAGAATTGTCACATGAAGACCTAACTTTGTACATACTTAAAACAGTGCCATCTCACATGAAAGAAGTT
This sequence comes from Parasponia andersonii, assembly GCA_002914805.1. Taxonomy (NCBI): domain Eukaryota; kingdom Viridiplantae; phylum Streptophyta; class Magnoliopsida; order Rosales; family Cannabaceae; genus Trema; species Trema andersonii. The sequence goes on from JXTB01000034.1 coordinate 671,045, forward strand.
TCCTATTCTTTAATTAGCTTCTTTTGTGTAGAATTATATTAGTGGGTCTCCTATCTTTAGGCTTTATTTGTACTACTTCTTCACATGACAAAATCTAGTACTAGTCACAAGTGAAAACACTTCTAATAAAGGATTGCATTAGTTAAGAGTACTAGAGTAGTGACTAGTGACCCTTTTTATTTTATTATTACCATTTTCATTTTTCATTTTTCATTTTTTGGGTTTGCTTGATTCCCTTTCACATTTTCTCGATCACCTCATTCATGCATAGAATATATACATATTGGGGTCCGTTCAAACTTTTTCCTTCCCCAATGAAAATTTTACCTTTAGGTCCTCTCCTCTAGATCTCTCTCTATTATAAATTTGTAATGTCACTAGCTGAGTATAGTTTTCCTCGTATTATTTCACATCTGGGTTTTGAAAGATAAAGCCAAACAATTTGGTTTTAGTGTCTAAATTTAGGTACGATTTGTATCTTTGTTGGGAAATGGGGAAGCTCAGTTTTGGCAGGATGTTGGACTGTCTTTGTCTCTCTTCTTCTGGATCAACCTGTTTTTGCATCAACTCCATGGAAACCCAAGATGATGATCATGAGTTTGAGAAAAGCCCACTACTCACAATTGGTGAAAAGTCTCAGTTGCTCCGATTGAAGGATGTTGTTGCTGGAAAGCAAACTTTGGCTTTTCAATTGAAGCCCAAGGTATTAAATAAAAACCTTTCTTCTCTAATACAATTCTTTATTCTTATTTTTTCCTAAAAATATTTATATCAAATATTTTTGGTGTACTTTTAAGATAATGTGATACAATGGAATATTATGAGTACTTATGTTACAGATGGTAATGCTAAGGGTTTCCATGCACTGCAATGGCTGTGCTAAAAAAGTTGAGAAACATATCTCAAAGATGGAAGGTACATAATTATTTACCACTCATATTCTTCTATTTTGTCTACATCTTTTCAGAATTATTTCTTTTTAAAAAATAAAATAAAAATTTGAACCCATTATAGATTTATAAATGTAACTTTTTATTATGCTTGTGATCTATTCTATCTCTCTCTTAAATCGATTCATTTCTCTCCAGAAAATTTATTTTGTTTCTTTTATTTTTTGATACATATAATAAAACAGGGGTGACATCTTATAAAGTGGATTTGGAGAACAAGATGGTGGTTGTCATTGGAGACATTCTTCCTTTTGAGGTGCTGGAGAGTGTCTCTAAGGTCAAGAATGCACAGCTTTGGAATAATTATCCAGCCTCATGAAAAAAAAAATGACATTATAATTTTTCTAGAGTCCTACAATGCCAATTTATCAGGCAACCAAACAGGGTGCTAAAAAAGCCAAGGAAGAAAAATCATTATTCTATAATCATCTCCCAAAAGTATTATATATATATATAAGTATATAATTACATACATTTGCAAGTTCTCTTTTATTATCCCATTTGTGCAGAGAATACAGAATGTGAGACTACAAATTTTCAGAGACGTCTTAAATGTTTAGGCTGCTCTTGGGATCATGTAATTGTATATGTAGTAAGTAGTAATTGTTCCAAATGTCTAATTGGAACCTTAGAAATACCGATGCTGGTATGATTATTAGCCACTATGTTTTATGGCTTGTTATCTGTATTAAATTGCACATTAGCCCAGATTTTGTTTTTATGCATGCATGAAGTTGACTATTTTTGAGTTGATTGTTTTGGAGAATTGCTTTTAAGGGTTTTGTTTTGCCTTTTTTTTTTCTGTTTTATTTTTTGAAAGAATTTACTTTTAAGTTTTAGGAACAATAATTTTAGGCTTGTAGAATATTGCTGATGCAATTTAGAGAATAAGCACATGGGTATCAGTTGATGCTGTCAGAGCCTCAACTAAAATAATCCGAGATTTTCCCCTCCAAAAAAAAAAAATTTCTGATATATTAGGATGAGAGGATAATTATGTTCCATGGCCTATGGGGTCTTGGCCTTGAGTCAAATAATCTGGGATTAAATTTTGCTTTCATTAGGTTAAAGTGGGTAGAGTTACTCCTTTGTATAACCAACTACTAAAGGGAGAAAAAAAAAACTATATGACTAACCTATATAAGCAAAATAAGAACAAATTGGATAGAGCTGGTTATTAATTGGATTTTAGGTAAATTATGAATATATATATATATATTAAAAATTCAATAATGTATTCTGGAAAGCTATACCTTACTCTTGGGATTGCAACATGAACTTTCAGTTTTACTTTTGTAACATCTAATTTTGTGGAAAAAAAGTTTTACTTGACGAAACTACACGTAACTATCGATGTTTTGAAACATGAATTATTTGGAAACAGATCTAAACTAGTAAGAAAATTTTTGTTGTTTTGAATTTTTGGTCATTTGTTAATAACTTTTGGGATAATATCAAAAAAAGCCCACTACTTTTAGTGTTTTATTAAAACACAAATTCACACATTTTCATTTTTATCAAATTAAACATTTAATTTGCATTTCCTATCAAATAGAACTAGGCCCAAAAAATTGAAACCTTAAACCTTCTAAAAACAAAAATTGAAACCTTAGATTATTTAAAAAAAAAATTGCCCTTAATAAAATAAATTACTAAGAATAAAATAGTTTAAATAAAAGAACTTAAAATAAAAGGAAAAAAAAAGTTAAAACGAGAATTTTTTTTTTTTTACTTTGTCATTCTTTTCTTTTGTTTGTTTTTAAATATTTAATTGTTTTGAATAATTTAACTTTATTAGTTTCAATAATTATTATTTTCACTTAAAATGATTAAAAAAACAAGACTTTTAAAAATTTTTGTCATTCTCTTTCTTTTTTTTTTTCATTTTGAAAAAAGAAGCCAAAATGGGAATAATGTTTTTAACTTTTGCTACTTCTACTTTTTTAATGGTTATACTTCTAAATAATTGAAGCTCCTTAATTTTTAGTAATTATTATTTTCACTTAAAATATATTTTAAAAAAGTAGAAGACAATTATAATTTGTTTTAATAATAATTATTTTAATATATGTTTTACGAGTTTAAAGGGTAAAATTATCCTTTTAAACAAACTAAAATTTTAATTTTGATTAAATTTATGAGCTTGGTCTTATTTGATAGAAAAATACAAATTAAATGTTTAATTTGATATAAATGAAAAGATGTGTATTTTTTTTTGGTAAAACTAAACTTGTTAAAATAGGTGGACCAGCCCATATCGGGTATTTTGAGAACTTGGCTAGCCAGTATGGCTAGGAAAGGGTCCTAGCCCGGCCCTATGGCTCGGGCGAGACAGAAATGGGGCTGAGCGGGCCAGCATGCTCGTTGGCCCTTTTTTTTCTTAAATTAAACATTTTCATTTTTTAAAAAAATAGAGCCCGTAAAAAAAAGTCCAACAGTTATTTGGGCTGCGTTGGGAATAAATAATAATTAAAAAAAAAAGGTCAGATTGGCTCGCGGGCTGAACGAGATAGGCCCAGTCCAACCCTAGGAGTATGGCTGGGCTAGGCCCAGAACCTATCTAGAATGGGTCGGGCTAGGCCAGCCCGCAAGCTATAGTACTTAGCTACAGGCTAGCTAATTTGGCCCGGTCCATTTTGACAACTTTAGATAAAATCTTAAAAGTGGTATGTTTTTTTTTTTTAATGTTATCATATAACTTTTTATTAATTTAGAAGCAGTTTGGAGTTTCAAAACACTGAAGGATCAATATGGTTTTATCAATTAAATATTTTTCTCTAAAAATTATATTTTTAACGGGTGAAATTGAAATCTTATGTTGCAATCTCAAGATGTGAAGTGTAATTTTTTAAAATACATGGTTACTAAACATCACAAAGATATATTAATTATAGACCCTTGTACTTTTAATTATGTCATATGTGATGTAATGTCACATAACCGTATATAGTGGTAAATATATGAGTTGTCCAGTCCACTTAAACATGCGAGTCGAACCGAATATTTAATATAGAGGCCCAACCTGACCCTATAGCTTGTTGGGCCATTCCGGTCCAAAACTGAAAAAACAAATATTTTTTAAAATAGTTTTGCATTTTGAAAAAATTTACGAAAAATATATAAAAAAAAAAAAAAATTAAAAAATTAAAATTTTTTAATTGTATTGGTAAAATAAAAAAATTGAGAATACAATAAAAAATTGATAGGAAAAAAGTTTTAAAAAATAACTAAAATAAATTAAAAATTAGTTAATAAATATGTAAATATTAAATAATAAAAATTTATTATTGAGCAATGAATTAAAGAATGATGAGCAGAATTTATTTATTTATTTAATAATGATGACTACCTAGTTAAAAACCTTACCAAGAAAAACATACTGGAATAAAAAAAATTATGTAGTTTAATTGTTAACTACTATATTTAAAAATTTAAATTATACAATTATACATTGAAAAATTATATCTTATTTTTGAGATTTGGTGGTTGGAATGTTGTCTTTAACATATAAGTTTTGGAATTACTTGACAAGTTCTTTATTGTAGGTAGTATGTTGCATTCGTTTTTTAGCATGTACCCAACTTCTGAGACATGTAAGCAGTTCAACCATATCACTTGTCAGTGATATTCTTTGTTCTTGAGTATCTTCCCAGTTGTGCTAAATACAGATTTTGAAGAAATTGTTGATACTGGAATAGTCAAGATGTCCTTTGCTAATTGTGAAAGTATTCGGAATTTTATTTCCATCATTGCAAAATATTTAAGTCATCATCTTCAAAATCCAGTATGGAGAAATTTGTTTGTAGGTAAGTGTTAAGCTCATTGAGTTGTGACGTTGTTAGTGGTAGCATAGATGCTGAACTTGATAATGATAATGAGCTAGTGGATGAAATAAATTCTCAATTAAAGCACCTTTTCTTTGATCGTTATTGGGTGCGTTGAGTTTGTTGAGTCCTCAAGTTGCCAAACTTATTCTCATAAACAACAAGCACTTCAAACATCTTGTCACGTGCTTTAGTATATTTATGTGAAAAATCTAGTTCTAAACCTATACTAATGTGTGAAAGAGATTTAGAAAGACCTTGCAATTCTACTCTCTAAAATAAAAGCAAAATAAAAGAATAAAAGAATTTCTTTAAAATATTTTATAAGTTTCGCTTCCATTTTTTCTATAATTAGTTTGAATAATTCATTATTTCTATCCAAAGAAAAATATAAAATAGAAATTTCATTAATAATGTGCGAAATTAAAGGAGAAGTATGAGTATAAACAACAGATTAAAAAAACAGTAGCATTATAAAAAAATACTTCTAAAAATTGTACAAATTATTCAACAATAAACCAATTAATATCTTGCAATATTATATAACTCATTTTTGAGTTGTAAAAGATAGTAATAATAGATCAATACTCCATTATATTCTGTAATATCAAAAAAGTAGAATTCTACCTAATAAGCATATGTCTTGTCCAAATTTCCTAGGTTTTAGACCTTCAGCTTTATAGTATCTCTTAAACTTAGCTATGTATAGGTTCAGATTATTAATCCAAGCAATCACAGATTGAATATTTAAAATGTGTGAATATATTATCTTCATACCTAATTTTACTATGAAGTTGATAATATGACATGTACGATATTGATGTAGTAAAAAACCTCCATTATATGAGTTTAGCATCCCCTCAAGATCACTCATGGCCTTTGTATTAGTAGAAGTATTATCTAAAGTGATGATGGTAACATGGTTCCGTATGCTATAAAATTCTATAATACTTAAAATATGCTCACAAATATTTTCAACAATATACTTATGATCAATAAGTTTAAAAGTAAATATTATCTTTTGCATAATCAATTGGAAATCTAAATATTGTGCAACTACACTTAAATGATCTCCGTATACCCTACCACTCCAAATATCAGATTTTAATGCAACACTAAAGTTATTTTAGATTTTAATGGAGTGTGCATTTTATTATAATAAGTAATTATGTTATTTATAGTAGTTGTTTTACTAATATTTTGAAATTATGGACAATATAATCTTCTACCATGTTCTTCGAAAAAGGATTCTCACCAAAACTAATAGATAAATCAATTGTAGCAATTAATCTACCTAATTAATCTACCTAGAGATTTCCTGGTTATATTAAAATCATAAGTCCAAGAACTTAATGAACTGTTCTTATTAAATTGAAGCTAAAATTCTATAGGATCCTTTCCTTCAAGACATTTTTTTGCACATTTTTCTCTAAGGCTTTTAGGTGTTGAGTCCCACCAAATGGATTAGCAGTTAATATTTTACGTAAAATTCATATTTTGTCATTGTTTTTCATGCTATTCTCAAGTTTTCATTAGACATCAGGGTATTTTAATGCCTATGAGGAGCTTGCCTTTGTACTTTTTGAAGCAGTGCTTCCCAAACTTCTATCTTGAGAAGCACTTCCAGTTCCACTATTACATACTCCACTGTAGAGTTGGTTATACATTTTGGGGGGCTTGGTCATCCTCTTCTATTTGGAAGATATATATCTAGTCTGAATCACGATTATCCATCCCATAGTCATTGTCATTTAAATCAATGGAGTTTTTTGTATTCATATCTATATCCTACAATACTAATAACTAAAAATATTGATATATTAATTAATTTGAATGATAATAAACATATTTAATAAGGCAATAAATAATACTTAGTAAATTTAATATCAATCTCTCAATTAAAATTAAAAAATAAATACACATATTAAATATTAATATACATTAAATTGAAAAAATGATATTTACAATTATACCTATTACTAGCTACCTTATCCAAAAAATATACACATACTAAATTAATCAAATTAATGAAACACATATAATTTATGATATTTGTACCTTGAGTTGAGAGATTCTTGAGAGTTGAGAAGGGAATGACAATTTTTTCCCTCTTAAAACTGTTGTAACTCAGCAAGTGGGATACTTTTTAGCAATTGGGATACTTTTTGGAAATTTTAGATTTCTTTTGAGATAACATATCTATCATTATAAAAATTGTAATCTTTATAATAACTGATTAAATTGGAAGATAAAATAACTCTAATAGACAAGCTAATTCTCCATTCTTATAACTATCTTAGTCTAACCAAATATAACTGGTTCAGTACGACATAAGGAAAAAAGGAAAAAAAAATTAATTGATCTAATAGTAACTAATAACTGTCAATGTATTTGACTCCAGAAATTGAAGATTTCATATCAATATTCCTAACCTCTACGATTACCCCCGTACAAATTCTCATTACTTAACATCAGTAGTAAACTTTCTATAAATGTCATAGTTAAATTGTGAGAAAGAGTACCAAGCATCCACTTATGTTCAAAGCTTTTTATATATATGTAGCTTTAGCAGGTTACGAATGGGGAGATCTACAAGTCTCCTTCATTCGGTCTTCTTTTTTTTTGTTTTTTTTTTTTGTTTTTGTTATATTTTGTACACTTTAAGTTTGTAGTAATCTGCATTAAGAAAAATAACAAGAAAAAATTACTCCACTAATAGGAGATAATAAACTCCCAACAAAAGGAGGCAATAAACTCCACAAAAGAGAATAATATATTCGTTGGTATTGTTTATGATTTCAAGAAATCAGATGGCAAACCATTTTATTTCATTGGTCTCATTTGTTTTTACAATTTCCAAAAGGAGAATGGCAAAAACAGAAAGAATTATATATGTATAGATATAAATTCTAAACAATTGTAACACAGATTGTATGGTTTTGATAATTTTCTCTTCAAGAAAAAAAAAGGCAAAGAACCAAGGACAAGGGATCTAGAAATTAACAAATGAAAGTATAACTAGAGTATCGCCTAAACATGAAGATGATAAGCAAATCTTTACAAAGGCCTTTTCGGGTATAAGAGCATAACTGTTTAACCAGAATATGGTGAACATTATTTTAATTGATATCTTTAGTGAAAGGATAATTATTATCTAATTGTTTCTGATTATTATTTCAAATCAGATTTATGTGTATATATATATATATATATATATATATATATATAAGCCACCAGTAGGTATTTTTTTAACTTATACATAGGTATGATTTTGGCCAATTAAAATTTATCATGTACACTTTTTTATAGTAAAAAAAAGAGAGAGAGAAATAGCATTAATGATATACGTTTTTTCATACACATCATTATAGTCATTGGATCACTATTAGATGATAATCCAATGACTAAAAAAAATACCTATACATAAGTTAAAAAATAAAAACTACTGGATTGACAACCATATATATGCATATATATAAAACTAAAAATATCTATGCATACATTTTGGGGAAAAGAACAACGATTGTCGTAGTTAATTTGTGTACCCAACTATAGCTAGGAAGATGATAGATCTTGGAACAAAAAAATTTCTTGCTGGCTCATCTCATCCATGAACACCGCCTTCTAGATAGCATAGCCTATCTACACTTTGAATCCATTGTAGTCTTTGAGAGCCGAAATTTAAATTATGGTGTATTTTGTGTTTTACGATTTCGTTTCCAACTTGATCAATCAATAATTTCAACTCTTTGGAAATGTTATGTCTGTGATTGTAAAATATTATAATAGAGACTAGAAAACAAAATTAGAAAAGATAGATTAACAAGAGAAAGATGAAAATTAAAGAGAGAGTATGTAGAAAATGAGTGAAGGAGAGGGATATTTATAAGTAGAATTTTGGAAGTTTTTTTTTTGTTTTTCAAAATTATTTAGGCCATGGAAGTGCCATGTTGGGCCGGCTGGCCTGCGACTACATGACTATGCCCCAGACCGACCCATTTGGCTTGGCTCATATTTTTAGGTCTAATTGTATATAACCAGTTAGCCCATAACCATATGTAACCATAGTATAAACTGAATCACTCGATTGGCATATTCTAATCATTCCCATGTCCAACCAACATGGAACTTTGTTTTGTATACCTCAACACTCTTTCCTTCGATTCAAGTAGAGCACTACCAAGCCCAAGAGGCAAGAAGAGTAATATCTTTGCTCTATTAGGTATCCTATCATAGTTATTAAGTTATAAAAGTATATATAATCACCTAATTATGTGCCACATACTACTTATTTCACAATTTGTTTGTAATAATATAGAATAATATCATATTTCAAAATTGTTATAAATCTATTTCTTAAGTAAATTTCTTTTTTTCTTTTTTTTTAGGTAGGAAAATTTGTAGATAATCCAATGGAATTTGAGATAATCCAACTATACCCTTTTGGCATGTTTGCATTGCCAGATAAAGAGATGATTGCCTCTCTTATCCCACTTGGAAAACAAATTTTTGAGGTTGTTAAGACTTAAAATTTTGGGATTAATGAGAACATGAAGCAATGAATACCAAAATCATTTTTCTATCCATGATGAATGCCCAAAAAAGAATCAAATCAAATCAATTTTTTGGCATACATATTTACATATGAATGAAAATTTTATTTTATTTTTTTCTTTTTTGATAGAGAGAACGAATCTATTATTATAAGGAAACCATATTCTTTACAATAATAGATTCTATTGGAAAAAGAGATTCTCTTAAATAAATTAGATTAGTTTTCAATCCTAAAATGAATTTAGCTAAGCCATGTGTCACTATATTAGTTTCACGATACACATGTTTAACTAAAATACTTGAAAAGTAGGACAATAGACTAAATACATCTAACAAGAGATCATTAAACCCTGAATGAAAAACAATACCATCATTAACAACTTTGACCACTATCAATATATCTGACTCTAAAATTTAGAGATTTATACCAATATACCTGGCCCAAGAGAGAGCAACCCCTAGCTTTGGCTCCTGCCATTTCTGGACTAAGAGTACTAACTGTCTTTTTTGACAGAGCTACTATGACTTCTCCCTTCAAATTTTGTATGATAACACCAAAATCCATCGTACATATATCTTTATTAATTGCTATATCAATGTTAAGTTTGAAACCATTGTCTGAAGGGAGAGACTAATGAGCATCTTTCCTTCTTACTTTCAAACAAGAAATGTCACTACTGGATCCAATCTTTACTTCTTTTGTTTTAGCAATATATTTTCAGTCCAACTAACAACTTTCTCTAACAGTTTAATTTTGGAGCCGTGCACGCTTTTATTTCTTTCATTTCAAATACTCCATAGTAAGCATAGAAATAACTCAAGTTCATCTTTAATTAATGTGTAATTATAATAATGAATATTATCCGCCATTGACAAAGGAAAAGGGAATTTGAAATTCAGATGAAAATGTGAGTGTTGCCAAATTTCTTTAGCATGTTAATAACTTATTAAGGCATGTGTGATAGATTCCTATGTAAAATTGTACCCTTGACAACTAGGAGATTGAGTATTTTCTTTTAAAATAAACCTAAAGCTATTAGTTGAACTTCATAATAGACCCGTTAAACATAAATTTTGACTTTGCTAGAAAGTGATAATCTCCAAAAAAATTTCCACCAAGTATGCACAACACCTGTATCCAAACTACTTGCTCGTTCCATCAAGAAATCTGCTAACCAATACCCAAATCGAATTGAATATGATTCTCGTATATTATAATACCAAATCAAGCGATCCATGATTAGAGAACAACTCAGAGATATAGTAAGTACCTAAATAAATAACAAAGAGAAAAAAAAAATGTTATTACTAGATTTAATATGGAAAATTAAACAGTTTGAAGATCATACTAGATAACTTTTTAAAACTCAAATTTTCAAGTACATGTAAATTCATAAAACTTGAATCTGAGACTAAAATTGGGGGGGAAATCATTTTTTTTTTAATTACATCAAGCATTGTACTTCTAAATATTTTATTCTTTGTAACCTTATATTTAATGTCAAAATATTAGATTGGTGAATACTTAATACCCATGTATTCTACATTTGAATGATCTAAGAAACACAAAGAAATTAGTGGCAATACAACACTTTTTCTTCTTTTTTTAATATATGATACTTAGTACATATCATAGGCATTTGAAAATTATGTGTTTCTAAATGATTGGCTAAGTTAATTAGTTCAATAAGTTTAGTATAATATGTTTGTCTAAATGATTGGTGAAGTTAAGGACTGTTTATATACAATTATGTACTATTTTAGTCTTCCATAATTTAAGTTATTACTAAATCGTTCACGTGAGATAGGTGTAATGAGTAAAAAGTACAAGAACTTTCATCTAGATAATAACAAGGTTTCTCACAGCAATAAATAATAAAACAACAAAAGAAGTAAATAAGTAATATAAGTTCCAAACTAAGATATAATTCCCGATTAATACAAACAATACCTTATCTATTTCCGCAATGTTAAGATATTGTAAAAGTCTATGGACAACCTAACTCTAATCTCGTCATATGAAAAGGAAAATCAACAAAGTTTCATCATAGAATAATGGGACCATTGGCTTAAAAAGGGTGCACCTCGATATCTATGAATACAGAAAATAACAAATTAAGTTTCCATCACTTATTTTTCATCTTAGACCTTCCCAAAATAAGTCTCTTCCCCATAAAATACTTCGCCAAGTTAGAGATAGAGAATTACAATGAGAAAAGTAATAGGCTTTTAGTACCTTACCAATCAAAGAGTCACGTTGTTCTACTAGACGCCAAGCTTGCTTTGCTTAAAGTGCTTGATTGAAATTAACAAAAAATCGAAAGCCCATACCTCCCTCCATTTTTGATTTACATACGAAAGTCTAATTTTTTCAATGAATTTTGTGTCTTTCTTCCAAGAGTCCCCATCAAAAGTTAGCTATAATTGACTCAATTTCTTTACAAAGTGTTGTAGGAATACGAAAACAGCTCATTATATAGGTTGGGATGCATTGTACCAACGCTTTCAACAAAATTTCCTTATCTCCGATCGAAAAAAGCTTTTCTTGCCATGGTGACATTAATCACCATAATTTGTTCTTTGTATCACTAAAGAGTACCTTTTTATTATGTCCAATAAAAGTAGGGAGTCTTATATAATACTTATGACATTCATGGATCAGCAAGTGTAACTATCAATGGTGAAAATCTTGAATTGCCCATTTTGTGTCTAGAGAGAAAGATAGTGTTGATTTTCGAAAATTTATTTCTTGTCCTAATACTTTTCTATAAATCTCAAATAACTCATTTAGTGCCAATCACGATTTCTTTTTAGCTTTATAGAATAGTAAGCTGTTATATGCAAATAATGTGAAACACTCGGTGCATTCCGTGTAACCTAAATGACATATATAATTATATTCTAGGATACTTTAGGTTCTAAAAGCAAACAAAATTGGTGCAAGTTTATATTCCTAATGTTGTTTAAAACAAGACACAAAAGGTATGTATGCTCAATTACTGATTAATATCTATAGATGCATGGGCCAATGTTATTATACTATAAAATGTTTTGTGAAAGTTATAATGTTGTATAGTTCCTACATGAAAAAATACTGTTATTCCCTTAAAATATCTCTATAATTCAATGTAATATTTGGATATTTGGTTTGACAATTAAGTTAGGAAAAAATTCAACGAAATCCTTTATAGAAAAAGCCAAAAAATAAATTTATCGCATTCGTGATTCACGAGGTTTAAAGTACAGCTAAGTGCAATATTACTATGTTAAGTGAAAATTAAAGTTAAAAAGAAGTTCTTTAATCCAAAAAAAAAAATTTGTGAAAATAATTACCTTGCTTTCAATGGCATATAGCATGAATCATATCCAAAGCTGTAAGGACATCGTCAGTAATTAGCATATTTGGAACAAAAACACTTTGATTTTCTGATATTATTGAAGGTAAGTAGAGTTTGGGACGATTAACCATTACTTTTATCACAATTTTATATAAGATGTTACATAGACTGATTGACCGATAATCATTCATAATAAATGTATACTTCACTTTTGGAATTAATGTGATCAATATGGAGTTGATGGCTTTACCCATTATTTAGAATGTTTAAAACAATACGTGTAATTTTAGGACCAACAATGCTCCAATTTTTCTAATAAAATATAGCAAACACACCATTAGTACTAGTACTTTTATCAGGGCCTATTCCCTTAACAACTTCAAAAACATCCTTATCCTCAAAAGGTTTAGTAAGAAATTCATTCATGTTGTTAATAATAATAGGAGTAATAGCTACCAACACCTTATCTATTGCCATATTATCTTCACCAATAAATTGAAAGGTATCACTAAAGTAATCGATAATCACTGTACTAATTTCTTCATAAGTTGGTATTTCTCTGCCTGAATTATCTGTAATCTTAGATATAGTATTTTTTTTTTTCGAGAATTCGCCTTCTTATGAAAAAATTTAGTGTTTACATCCCCATATTTAATCTAAGATACTCTAGGTCTTTAGTGCCAATAAATTTCTCCTTGATAAAGTAGTTCTTCTAATATTTTCTCATGTTCAACCAAAGAAGAGTAATGAGATAGACTAGTATCATCATTGTCATGTAAATATTTGACTTGTTTTTATATATTAATCACTTTTGAATACAATTTACCAAATTTAGAAGAACTCCACTCAGATAAAGATGTAGCACATACTAAAATATTTTCACACACTACTACATAAACATCTTCAAAATCAAAATTCCTCCATGAATTCTTGACGATGTCATAACTTTCTAATTCATCAAGCTATAATGCCTCAAATTTACAATGACTTGTAAAAGCTAGAGTAAGTTGCAAAGCTCTATGGTCTGAGTTGAAGAAATCAAGATGTTCTAAAGAAAAGCTAATCTCAGTTGTAGACCACAAAAAATTATCTTGGCCTAGTCTAGTCGTTCTTCAACATTCTTTAGAAAAGCACTCTTTTTATCCCATGTAAATCTCTCGCTTAAGAAATTTAATTGATTAAGATAACAGTAAAGGCAACAAAATGGGCGAGCCGGCCTATCCCAACCCACAAAAAAAAAAAATTAGAGCCCGGCCTAGGCCTGTTGGCCCATCGGATTCTTAGGCGGGCCAAGACTGGGCCGGCTCGTGCTGGGCCCATGTTTTTCTCTAATATGGGCCCTAAATAAATACAGGCCGGGCTGAGATTCTCAAGCCCTGCCAGACCCATTAGGTCCGACTCGAATTACCACATCTGGATAACGGTGGTCAAGAACTTCTCGAAAAGTACTCATTTGACTACCAGCACACGGGTGGAGTTATCTTCAAGTGATAAGATTTCAATAAAATCACCTATTATTAACCGCTGAATTGAAGGAGCCATCGCATTAAGTCGATGTAGTAGAGTCCAAGATTGAGATCATTTTGATGTTTCACGTTCCCCGTAGAAACCTGTGAAGTGAAAATAGAAACTTGGGTCTTCTCGTAGATACACATCAATATGATTGATAGAGGTAGATAAAATCTTCATTTCAATATCGTTCATCCATAATAACATTAAACTACCCCCGAAGCCAATTTGAGGAACTTCCATACCTTGAGAAAATTGAAACAATTTACAAAGTCGATCAGCATGGCCACTTGATAGTTGCGTCTCCAAAAGGAAAAGTACATGAGGTTGATGCTACTTCACCAAGAGTTTTAAAAAATTGAGAGCTAAATTGTTACCAAGTTCGCTTGAATTCCAACTTATGAATTTTTTAACCTAAAAAAAGAAAATCATATTATTTGGATAATCTTTGACCTGTGAATGTTAGATCAAAATAATTTAATAAAGTGACTTGGTAGATTTGGAAGTTTGTAAAAAAGATTGTGCTGAAAGATTAAAAAATAAAAAAGACAAAGAAGAAAGCATAGCACAAATTACAGACAGGTCAAACATACTGTTTATATTATTGTGGTTCATTGCTTTAGTTGACGTAACTTGTATCACCTATATACACAACGAATGTGATGCAAATATGAAGAGAAGACTGTATACAGAGAAGAAAAGAAATTACTACACCTCCCAAATTTCATGAGGTAAGAAAAATATACAAAAAAAAACTAGAAAACTTGAAATGGAAAATGCGGAGTAGTAGTAGTATAATTCTTCTATTGTGGAAAAATATCATCATGAAAGAAAGTGTTTATGAACATATTTCCAATGCCTAATGTATTTTAAAGTGTGTTATTCCAATAATAACTAAAATTCATATAAGAACATGACATTAAGGAAGACATATATATGTAAAAACTAATGACAAAGAAGAATATTCAAAGGATAGTAAATAGGCTTTATGTTAAAGGAAGTGCTAAAAAATTAGTCACACCAATAACGATAAATAGGAAAAGAGAAAAATTATAGACAATACAAGTTGTCCTGGATTTCTATATAATATAAGAAATACCTAAATAATAATCCAATTTAGTATCATGATCCAAAGTACAATAAGCAGAAAAACGCATAAACCGTGATTTAATATGTTACCATAAAATCATATACCAAAATTGTTTTTTATTGGATTTCTGAAAAGAAAAGAATATATAAATTACAGTTATTATTTTAATTGTTTTATCGCGTTATAGATAATAGTTAATTTAGTAAAACAAAATCGACAAAAAAGCTAAATAAGAGGTTCATTGTTTATATATCAACATAAAGTAAAAAATATATTTTTAACTTTAAAAGATATAGTATACTTATCTTGGATGAACATTTATATCTTCTATATATGAATAAATCTGAATGAAAGACATTTGAAAAAAGTTCGTAATATAATTGTGTTGTTATATATTAGAATTCCTTAATTTTCCAAAATATAACTTACCATTATTAATTAAAATTAATTACACAAGAGATAATCAAAATGTACACAGTAGTAAACAATATATGATGTAAAAAAACTTAGGAAGTCATGGGATTAGCAAATAACAGCTGGGATAAAAACTTACTCTTGTATGGTTTGAAAAAGTAGTTGGATACGTTAGATAAGGAAAAGAAGTCCGGAAAATAAAAGGATGGGAAAGAGATATCACAATATTATATAATAGATAATATTAAGTCAATTAAAATTTGTACAAAATTTTTAATATTAACATGTATAGTATTTAAGTTGACAATATTTAATTAGTGTATTAAAATTAATCATATTTACTAATTGAATATTATCAATTCATGTGTAACAAATATTAGTATTAAAAATTTGATAAATAACTATCCATTATATAATATATGAACAAGGCAAGATAAAAGTCAGCCAAAAAAACGGAATAAAGAGATAACCACGTAAAAATAATTAAAATTTAGATCAATACCCAAATAGAAAGTACATCAAATACCAAGTCATCAATACCCATAGAGTCTAGGCTTATTCAATATCTTATCCATTGTCCTTTTGACACCACTGGATGGATCTTCTAGTTTTTTTGGATCGTTTAAACACCTTCTTAGCAGCCTCTTCATTACTTATTGATGTTATTGAAACCAAGTTGCTCGGTAATTGATTTGAGTTAATCTTGAGAAGGAAGCTCCGTGTTTTCAACAGTCGGCACATTAGCAGGGGATAAACTTGGAATCAGTATTTGAAATTTGCTGATGAGAATAGACTATGTGATATAACTTTGAAGGGGGGGAAAAAAAGAAGAAGCAAAAACTGTAATTTAAAATAAAACAAAATAAATATTACAAGAAAAGGTATAGTAAATAGCCCCCTTTGTTTTGGGAAACAATAGAAAAACAATCAGTCGTGATATAAGAAAACAGAGTCGGTGGCTAGAAAGTCAAATTGTAGGGTACAAAATTTTTAGACAGATAATTTGTATACATGTAATGGTGATCAGTCCCCAAAAAAAATAGCATTATATGCCGAAAAATAATAGAAAGATAAAAGAGGAAAATCATAATCATAAATCACAGAAAGAAATGAATATAATGTTACCTTTCCAGGCCAAACAAATTCAGCAGTAGATAAAGGACGGAGTAATTTCTGCAACGTGGCGCTTGCCTAGATTTTTGGTTGACACAAGGTTCCAATGTGTCAGAAAGCCCTATATAATTTGTGATGTTTACTAGAACACCACTAGACTTTATGAAATCAGTGCGAATGATACGGAGGGCCACGTAGCCAAGGACCATATGTGAAACCGATTTCCGAACCATCGTCCTCTTGTTCCATCTATGAGGTGCATTAATTAAATGCATGATCAATCTTTCAACAGAAAAAGCCGAAGGTAAGACGTTAAATAAATCAACAATTTCAACTCATTGAATTACAATAAAAACAATAAAAATAGTAACCGGGACAACAGCAATAAAAATAGTGAAAAGAATAAAGGTAATTGTTAAGCCCCTTAAATTTTAAAATGATATTTTGATCTTTTGAGTGACTTTATTATAAAAATATTTAAAATTCAAATTTTAAGTAAAATTATGAAAAGTTTCAAAAAAGAGACTAAATTGAAAAATTGAAGGATGATTTCGAAAGAAAAATCAAAAATCAAGGATTTATGTGTAATTTTTTAAAAATTACACTACCTTTTAAGGAGCTAGCACGTAGCTAGCTCATTTCATCTCTCTCAATTTCTCTCTTCTTTTCTCATTCTCTCTCAAAATTTTGGCCAAAATGCCGAATTAACGGCGACCCTCCGACGAAGCTCCTCTTGGTCAAATGGAGCCATGCCACTAGACGACATCGAAGGTCCAGGTCCAGTCAAGCCATTTGCCACCAGTTCTAGCACCATCGGAGCACGCAGCCATCACCAAACGCTAAAAAATACCATGGCTTCCGAAGTTTGCCGACGCTGATTCCAGTGTCCATTCATCATGAAAATGGTCGGGTTTGATTCGACTTGTCACGATCTTTAACACAGTATATATATATTGACTCAATATTGTCCGGATTGAATTTTGCCATTTTTGTCAAGTTTGAGCTATTTAAGTTTTATATTTAAAATTTTTAATCTAACTTTTAGATCGTAAAATAAACCTCATATTTGTGATGTACTTGTGAAAATAAAAATTTTAATATATATATTGCCCATATTTGGTGATGGGCAAGAAAATCTAAATTTAACGGCTTAGATCATCTTGTTTTGCATGTCGTCGGCTTGGGTTCGGACCGAGCTCGAATCGATCAAACTATATGTCTAACCTAGTATTTTTGGGTACTTTGAATTCAATGATGAAGTCTGTTTCATGATCTGAAACTTCGATTAAAAATCGAGTTTTCAAACTTATGGATCAAAATTCGAAAAACACGTCCGACCTTCTAACGACACCTAAATGATGCCAAACATCCTCCATATCACCATAACACTATTTGGACACTCGTTTGAAGTAAGGGTTCAATTACCTAGTTTTATACATGATTTAATTTAAAATTTACCTTATGACTATTTTGTGAAAAATTATGAATTAAATAATATTTTAATGAACCGTTGAAAAATCTTGGATTATTCTAGAATTAGACTGTGTGACTTCCATACATATTTATAAAATCGTGATCTTAGGTGATTTAGCAGATTTCCTACCCAAGGTACAGTAAATTCTATAATAATATCAAGCAGAGTTTTAAAGCATTGTTTGGTTATATGCTACATAGTTATTATACATATCTTGTTATTTGTTGTACATATCATAGGATCACATATGAGATATATCTTTGGCATTGCAGTGTTGTAGTAGGCGGACTAGTACACCTGCCTTCGGTGAGAGCCAGTAAACCCGTGCGGAGTTTTTCTAATTATTCTTATTCGGTAAGTGTAGGCATTTAGTTGCTCCTCCAGTTCGGTAGGCTAGACACGTAAGTATCCCTACAGTTTTCTGGGATAGTTATCAGGCAGAGAGTACTTAGTACACGTAGTACGAGTTACTCTAGTTCGTGATGAGAGGGTGTGAGCTCATGGTATGGATTGATTTATGATATGTATAAATGTGTATTTCTGGTTTTGGTTTTGAATGTGTAACTACTCTGAATATTAATTATTTTATACTTGGTTTATAAATAAATTTTAGAAAAGGTATTAACCATGCAAGTTTGGTAAAATTACATCAATTCAAAAAGGCAATTGAATTTCTACTAAGCATTCACATACTCACCCCCTACTTCCTCCTCTTTTCAAGTGTTAATTTATTTTATAGTAATTATTCTGCTGGTTTGGTAAGTATGCTTGGTATATGCTTGTTGTTCCAATCCTCTTTATTAGTTGGTTTGTACTCTGTATCAATTTTTCTTTTCTAAGTCAAATTTATTTAGCCAATAGTAATATATTTACCAAGTAGTTGTATAAGAATGATTTTTGCTACCAAGTATTTAGAAAATAAAATAATTATAAGTAAATTATTTGAACTTTGGGTCTGGGATTTTAAATTGAACTATTTCATTAAACTTCATTAATTAATAAAAGTTTTTTTAACTAATTAATTAGGATTTTTTCTAAATTTAAAATGAAAAATTTCTTAGAAATTTAAAACTGGTAAATAATATCATAATTATCAAATTTGTCCAAATCTTATAGTTTACTTATTTTTGAGGACTAAAACTTAAATTTTAAGTACTCAAATTTTTTGAAATTTTAGAAACTATTGCTTATCACTATTTGACTTAAAATTTCTAAATGTCACAGTCTTGGTTTTTCAGTCATGACAATTTTAGCAATAGTAAAATATGATGTTCACACCACCTTTCAAGTTTTATAAATATGGAGGGCTTCATTACTTGTTTTGTATCCCATTCTAAAATAATCTTTCTTTCTAAGAGAGAATTCAAGTCTAGGAATTCCTCTTATTATCCCACTTGTACTCTCCTAAATTGTTAAAAGAGAGTGTTTTTCTCTTATTTTAAGATAGAGAAGTTCATTTGTTTTCTCCTTGTATTTAGAAAGAAGTAAGTTGTAATCTCCTTTTCATAGTGAAATTCTTCACAGCCTTGTCCATGGACGTAGCCTAAATTGGGTGAATTATGTTAAATCTTTTGTGTGCTTTATCTTCTTCATTTTACCCAACTTTTCTTAGATCGTATTTTAGCTGTGTGTTGTCACTTCTATAAAGCTAATCTTCTAACAATGGTAACAGAGCCATTAGTTGGAGTACTATTCATATATATAGTACTATTCACGTATATGGTATTGTTCACATACAGTGAACCAGTGGTAATTGAATAAATCATAGTGAACAAAAATAGCGGCGAAATTCGATACTAAAAAGTTCAATGGGAGCAATTTTTCTCTATAAAAAATGAAGATAAAGGTAATCTTGAGAAAAGATAATTGTCTTACAGTAATTGGAGAAAAACTTACTGAGATTATTGATGATAGAAGGTAAGACGAGATGGATAGTAATGTTGTGGCTAACTTACATCTGGCGCTAGCAAATGGAGTCTTGTCAAGCATTTAAGATAAGATGTCAGCCAAGGAAATATGGGATACGATCACAAAGCTATATCAGACCAAGTCACTGCACAATAAAATTTTCTTGAAAAGAAGGCTTTATACCCTTCAGATGGCGAAATCAACAATGGTGACTGACCACGTCAACACTCTCAACACTCAATTTTCATAACTCACAGTAATAAAGAATAAAATAGATAATAATGAATGTGTAGAAATCTTACTTCAGAGTCTACTTAATTAATATGATCAACTCATCATAAATGTGACTAACAATACTACAACTTTAGATTTCAATGATCTTACAGTTGTTATTCTTAAAGAAGAAAATCGGAATAAGAACAAGGAAGATAAATTGGCAAGTTCACAACAAGTAAAGGCTTTGACAATAAGAGAGAGATCAACAGAACGTGGCTCCAGTGGAAATCAAAATCATGGTAGATCAAAGGCAAGAAGTAAGAAAAATATCAAGTGTTATCATTGTGGCAAAAAGGGGCATGTCAAAAAAGAGTGTTGACAACTCAAGAAGAATGAAGATTCCTAAAAGAAGGACCCCGAGTAATCAATTGCTCAGGGAAACATTGTATGTACTTCAGATGTTGGAGAAATTCTGTATAGCAAAGCAGCAATAGTTTCTAAGGACAAAAGATAGCTCACTGATATTTGGTTAGTAGATTTAGAAGAAACATAGCACATGACTTCTCACAGAGAGTGGTTTTACACATATGAACTTATTTCTAGAGGATCTGTGTTTCTGGGTAACGATCAATTCTTAGAAATCGCTGGGATTAGCACCATTAAGATGAAGATATACGATAACACTGTTCATACTATTCAAGAGGTGCGACATATGAAAAACCTGAAGAAAAATCTATTGTTCTTGGGATTATTAGATAACCTTGGTAGCAAAACTCGTGTCGAGAATGAGATCATGAAGATCATGAAGGGCGCACTTGTAGTAATGAAGGCAGAGAAGATCACAACGAATTTGTACATGCTTAAAATAGATACATTAATAGAATCAGAAGCATCAATTGCTTCAACAAATTTCAGAAAATAATCAATGATGATATGGCATCGTGTGCTCGGCCATATGTCGAAACGAGGCTTGAAGATTCTCTCTGAATGGAGGTTGCTTCCTAGTCTTACGAAGTTATCTTTACCCTTTTATGAGTATTATAGATTAAAATTTAATACATCCAATTCTAGAAGTAAGAAAATTCTAGAGTTGGTTCACTTTGATGTTTGGCAAGCACTAATGATGTCCTTAGGAAGAGCTAGATATTTTGTATTTTTTATTAATGATTACTCTAGAAGATGTTGGATGTATCCTATCAAGAGAAAGGCAGATGTGTTTTCAGTCTTCAAAATATTCAAAGCATGGATATAGCTTAAATCTGAAGAAGATGAAGTGTTTAAAGACAAAAAAATGGAGGAGAATATACAAGAGATGAATTTAATAACTTCTGTCAACAAGAAGGTATTAAGAGATAGTTTATGGTGGCGTATACTCCTCAGCAAAATGGAGTGGTAGAACGGATGAACAGAACCTTATTAGAAAGGACAAAAGCAATTTGAGAGTTACAGGTCTACCTAAGACATTTTAGGTAGAAGTAGTCAAAACTGTCTGTTATGTGATCAATCGATTTCCATCAACAGTGATTGGTCTAAAGACACCGATGGAAATATGGACCGGTAAGTCAGCTGATTACTATCGCTTACATACATTTGGAAGTCCTGTGTATGTGATGTATAATACTCAAGAAATCATAAATGTGATGTATAATACTCAAGAAATCATAAAGTTAGATTCAAAGTCTAGAAAATATGTATTCTTGGGATATGCTGATAGAGTCGAGGGGTATCACTTATGGGATCCCAATACCCATAAGGTTGTCATCAGCAGAGATGTGATATTTGCAGAGAATACATTGCAAGAGAAGGGAAACAATAGTATACCAAAAACTACTATAGTTCAAGTAGAAAAGAATGTTGAAGATTTAAATTCTTCTGAATTACACCAGAGTACGAAGTAGAAGAACTAATCGAGAAAGAGGCTTCTAAAATTTGTCGGTCAACTCATGAAAGAAGACCACTAGCATGGTACTCAGATTATGCCACTGAGAGCAACATTGCATACTATCTTCTAATAGGGAATGAAGAGCCAACAGCTTTCCATGAGGCTACCAAAAGCCCGAATGTATCCCTATGGATGACAGCAATGCAAGAAGAGATTGAAGCCCTTCACAACAACAAGACATGAGATCTTGTTTTGCTACTACAGGGAAGAAAGGCTATTGGCAACAAATGGGTTTACAAGATCAAGTGTGATAGCAATAATCAAGTGGAGTAGTATCGTGCGAGATTGATGGTAAAGGGATATGCTCAGAAAGAAGGTATTGACTTCAATAAGATATTTTCACCTATAGTTCGACTAACAATAGTTAGAATAGTTTTGGTTATATGTGTTATGTTTGACCTACATCTAGAGTAGCTAGATGTCAAAACTACTTTTCTTCATAGAGAACTTAAAGAAAAAATTTATATGCTCCAACCAGAAGGTTTTGCTGAAATAAGCAAGGAGAACCTAGTTTGTAGTTTGAACAAATATCTATACGGTCTCAAATAGGCATCGAGGTATTGGTATAAGAGATTTGATTCCTTCATCATAAGCCTTGGGTATAATAGACTCAGTTCAGACTACTGCACATATTTCAGAATATTTGATGAAAATAGTGATTTCATTATCTTATTATTGTACGTAGAGGACATATTGGTAGTGGATCCCAATAAAAGTAGAGTCCCAGAATTAAAGGCATAGTTGGTTAGGGAATTTGATGTGAAGGACTTGGAACTAGCAAACAAGATTCTAGGGATACAAATTCACCAAGACAGAAGTAATAAGAAGATTTGGCTTTTTCAGAAGAATTGTTTGAAGAAAATCTTGCGTCGCTTTAATATGCAAGATTGTAAGCCAATCTTTACTCCACTTCCTTTTAACTTCAAGTTATCTTCTTGGATGTATCCTAGTAATGAAGTAGAGAGAATGAAGATGTCTCAAATACCATATGCATCAGCATTGGAAAGCCTAATGTTTGCTATGATATGCACAAGACCAGACATTGCATAAGCAGTGGGAGTGGTTAGTCGGTATATAACAAATCGTGGTAGAGAGCATTAGAATATTGTGAAGAGGATTCTGAGGTACATCAAAGGAATCTCAGATGTTGCATTATATTACGGAGGATCAGAATTTACTGTCAGAGGATATGTTGATTCAGATTTTGCGGGTGATCTTGACAAATGAAAATCTACTATATGTTATATGTTTACTCTTGCAGAAGGAGCTGTAAGTTGAGTTTCGAAACTGCAAACTGTTATGGCTTTATCTACAAGAGAGTAGAATACATGACAACTACACAAGCTTGTAAAAAGGCTATTTGGGTTCAAAGGTTATTGGAAGAGCTCGGACACAAACAAGAAAAGATTCATCTGTTTTGTAACAATCAGAGTGCTTTGCACATTACAAGGAATCCAGCTATTCATTCATAGACAGAGCACATAGGTATTCAATATCACTTTGTTTGAGAAGTAGTAAAAGATAGAAGTGTGGATATGAAGAAGATTCACATCAAGGAGAACCTAGCAGATGCTTTAACCAAACCAATCAATACTGATAAGTTCCAATGGTGTAGATTCTCATATGGCCTAGCAGATATGTAAGCAATATAAAGAATTGACAAGCGAAGAAACGAGAGATTTCTCAAGTACAAAGACATGATTAAAATCAAAGTTCAAGTGGGAGAATATTGAACAAATCAACAATTGCGACTCACCAACCAACCGCAATAGGAACAGTGAAAAGGGTAGCTGTAATAGTAATAGGAAAAAGGACAACCGCAATAATAAAATAGGCAGTTGCAATAGCAATAATAAAATGTGATATTCACACCACCTTTCAAGTTCTATAAATATGGAGGGTTTCATCACTTGTTTTGCATCCAATTCTAAAATCTCCTTCCTTCCTAAGAGAGAATTCAAGCCTAGGAATTCCTCTTAGTATCCCATTTATTTTCTCCTAAATTGTTTAGAGAGAGTGTTTTTCTCTTATTTTAAGAGAGAGAAGTTGATTTGTTTTCTCCTTGTATTTAAGAGAAATAAGTTGTAATCTCTTTTTCATAATGAAATTCTTCACAACCTTGTCCGTTGACGTAGTCTAAATTGGGTGAAACACATTAAATCTTTTGTGTGCTTTATCTTTTTTATTTTACCTAAATTTTCTCAACAGCTGTGTGTTGTCACTTCCACAAAACCGATCTCCTAACAAAGAAGACATTCGTAACAAAATTTTCATACCACTGGCAGTGGTTGCTCAACATTCAGTTCCACCCTTAGACGATGGAAGTGGTCCCAACCTTGACTTAGGGAGACAAAGTCTACCTCCAAAAGAGTACCAAGCTGTTTCGCAATATATTCACCAACAATGCCGATCATCCTCGGCACAGGTAAATAATAAACCTGTATCCAGAAAGGGGAAGTAACAAAGTCATCTTTTGTGGGAGAGAACAACCCCACTGGAGGGTGCAAAATGAGAATTTTCCGGTCAAATTATCAAGGAGAACTCTGCAATTGTCGTCGACGATCACCTTCACAACCAAACTGGAACAACAGAAGATCACCTTCCAATTCAAAACCTTTGACAGTAAAACGACAATTTTTCCATAAGCGTGGCATAGCTTTAAGCAAGGCTTTCTTATTATAGGATTTTGTTGTAAGCAAATCCCAAACAGGACACATTCCAACGAGAAAGAACCCGTGAGCAAACTATCATCACTGTATTCATGTATACATTTCTCTCCCCTCGTAGCTTTTATGAAAGTCAACCATCGAGTAAAGCCAGAAGGTTTTGGTTATTAAATAGAATTTGGAAGAAAAGAAACACGACATATAAATGCAGTTTTGACCGCCGCATCATAATGCAAGAACCAAATTTTACGAAAATGAGCAGGACTAAGAGAGTTTTGGCCCTAAATAATATTTCTAATACTCTTTTGGGCTTTCTTCAAAATTCCAGCCCTAAAATATCAAAAATTTAAAAATTCCGGATGGGCCAATTTTCTTTCAAAAACCCATTTAGAAAAATATCATTTGCGAAATTTTTTTCGAAAATACTTTTGATAAATATTTAGAAAAATATTATTTCCCTCAAATTAGTATTTTTCAATGGTACTTGAGATAATCAACTAGTTAACTTGATTGGTTAATTCATGTATCTCGTCAATTAATAAAAAATTGTATTTTTTTTAATATTTTAAAAGTTGTATTTTTCTAATTAAAATACGGAATTTTTTAATTTTTTTAAAAAAATACCTTAAAGAATCAAATTTCCTCTACTATTTTTTAATTATATTTTTTAGAATTAGTTTATGAAGGTCATAATAAAAGATCACTATTAGTCATGACTAATAATCAATTTCATGCTGACTACCTATCGTTAATAAAATGACTAGTTCTAATAAAATTACTTGAAAAGTAGTAATTTTGAGTGAGGAAATTTGATTTTATGTAGTAAAATTTATTTTCAAAAGGGTTAAATATAGTAGTGATTATTGAATTGTACTCATTGTATTACTATGGTTCTCTTCGAGCTTTCAACTTATACAGTAATGACTCATGACTTTTGAAATTGCTACAACAATGATTTTTTTGCAAGGAATTGATAGTTTTTGTTTTGTTTTTAAAAAAAAAAAATCATGGACAAAACGTATAATTGGATATTATTTATTTTTATGAGTTATAATCTCATTTTCAATCATAGTTACTAAATCATATGCTTTGCACATGACTCATTTCTTTTAAAAATTTGATAGTTTGTGAAAAAAATGGTCATTGCTGCAATAATTGCGTAAGTCTTGATAGTCTACTATGTAAGTTAAAAATTCAGTGTCTTATTCTTGATCATAATTACCGAACTGTGTGCTTTGTAATGACTTATTCTTGTTAAATATTTAATAGTTTGTGACAAAAAAAATTATTGTTGTAATAATTACATAATTTATGGGTCATTACTATATAAGTTAAAAATTCATAAGTCAAATTAGTGCAATATGTATAATTTAGGGGCTAATATTTTCATTAACCCTTTTTAAAAATGGAAATTCCATCGGTGCACATTCGTTTAGAAAGATCACATGAGCTTCGGAGAATCCCAAATTTATATAGAAAATACTATTTTTAAAAATTATTTAGAAAAATACTAGTTTTTACCACTTATCGAAGATATATTTGATGTAACTAATTAGGTAATCTCTTCAAAATCTGACTTTATCATATATAATTTAGGGATAATTATATTTTTATACCTTATATTTTGACTATTTATTCAGGTTATATATTACATTTTAATTATTATTAATATTAATTTTTAGAATTAGAATTTGTAACAAATTTATACCCTCTTTAAGTCAAACACTAATTTTGACTATTATATTTATTAATGTACTCTTAAAATTTATATATATATATATATATATGACACTAATCTAGCATATATTTTTTTATATATATCTATATGTATTGTTTTGCCCAATTAAAAATTATCACTCACGTATTTTCATGGTAAAAGGTAGAGGAGGAGAGAAAATATCAAATAATGAGTATTTATTTTTATTATATTTTTTCTAATTTCTTAAATCATAATAATCGTTAGATAACGATCTAATGGCTAAAAAAACTCCATAAATTGGTTAGAAAAAACCTATTTGAATGGGAACCATATATATATATAAGAAATCAAACTTAAAACTTATATAAAATTGATAAAGTTTTTCATAAATAATATTTAATTTTTGTAGGTATTTGCATTTTCTAAATTAATTTTTTTTATAAATTTGTTTTCTAATCTATTAATTTTAATTAGTTTTAGTTTCAAATTGAGTATTAAAATATATATTTTTAAAGTATAAAAGGGTATTTTGGTAGATTTAATGATCAAAATTGATGTTATATAAATTATATAAACAGCCAAAACGAGAGGTATAAAAATATAATTAACCCTATAATTTAAGTCATCCGGGATTTGTCAATTTTTGGCGTTCTATTCCTCCGTACATATGTATCTCTGTAAGAGCCCATCCCGAGCTTACTAGGCATAAGTTCTTAGCCCAAACACATTCAGGCGAGTCAGGCATAAAAAGAGCGGCCCAAACTACATCATAATGAGTGACCCAGGCCTGGAAAGCATGAACAGCACTGCAAGAAGATTCACAACCAAGATCACGATTTGTGCCCTAAAAGTAGATAGTTTCTATAAATTTCCTTTTGACCAACGTTTACAACTCAATTTTTTACTTGTATATATGAGATCATGAAATGTTCTGACTATCAAAATTGTATTTGTATATACTTTTGTTGACGTGGGTTTCAAGAAATGTTATTTCCAATTTGCATTATAACAGCTTTATTTGTTTTTGTTCTTTTTTGAGAGCAATGGTTATATTTGTTTTAAAACAGAACTGTGACAATACATAATATCATTTGTTGTCTCATAAGATTATGAGCTATTGTTACTTAGGGGATCCACTTATGTCATGACATAAATAAGCATTTCTTATTGTATCGGACCAAAACCTCCCGAATTGATCTTTACGGTGC
>JXTB01000034.1:698969-712741 GCA_002914805.1 Parasponia andersonii
ATTTTTTCGGATTCATTTTTAAAATTCTATGAAGTTTATTTCTTTACTATAGCTGATCAAAATCGTTGTTTTAGACGATACATATGTAGCATGCCCAATTTTTTTTTCTAGTATTTATTAATCGAATTTAACCTTTTTTTTTTCTTTTTTATTTCTATAGTGGAGATAGTCGCACGTAATGACAGATCACGACCATATTATTAAGTACTTGTGGTAAGAGTGGGTTCTACTCGAGTGTAAGAAAATAATATTACAAAGCTTTCGTATGTTCTCCGTTTCTTGTGTGGATAAGGCCTATTTATAGAGTACATAACTTCGATCATAGGGATCAATTTCTAGTCGCATAGCTTCATAATAATTCTGTAAAACTTATGCATAATTTCTTTTAGATTGAGCCGACATTCGTTACGGTCATCATTCGATTCAATGAATCTTTGTTTCAGAATCAGAAGCAAATTGTGCAAAGGCTTCTAATTCTGCGAATTGTGCCAATTCCAATTTTAATTTACCTAATACTTATTTCATGGCTTTAATTTGAGCAGTGGATCCGACTCTAGAAACCGAAATACCCACATTAATAGTAGGTCGGATTCCAGAATTGAAGAGATCAGATAAGAATATTTGTCCATTTGTAATCGAAATTACATTAATAGGAATATAAGCCGAAACATCTTCCGATTGGGTCTCAACTATTGGTAAAGTAGTTATACTTCCTTCACCTAACCGCGAACTTGATTTAGTAGCCCTTTCCAAAAGGCGTGAATGCAAATAAAAAACATCTCCGGGATAAGCTTCACGGCTCGGCGGTCTTCGTAAGAAAAGAGATTTTTGGCAATAGGCTTGTGCTTGTTTGGAGGGATCGTCATAATTGATTGAAGTGTGTTGTTCCCAGTAGATAAAATATTCAACAAAAGCTGCTCTCGTATAAGGAGTGAGGTATTGTAATGTAGCCGGAGAATCCGCCGTTTCAGCTACCACAATAGTGTATTCCATTGCTCTCTTGGACTCAGTGTAGTTGCCTTTAAAAATTTTGCAAAATATAATATTTTGGTTCCTACAATACAAAACATAAATAGTCCAATTAGTCGTTGAATTTATATTTAATTGCTAATTTATTCCAAATTAGTAGAATTATTAAATTATCGATGGAACCATACTACTCTTCAAATTAGAATCCAAAATTCAAAATTTTCAGTTAATTCTTTTCCTTTGAAAAGAATCTCCAAATTAAAATTCTTTCGAGAGAATGAATGGACAAAATAAGAAAATGAAAATAATAGTAAGCTAGAATTTAAAAATATGTTTCTATTTTAAGTTTTTATTTTTAATTCAATATTTTCCAATTTGTACACGTAATATAAACCTGCAAATTTTGTCTAAAATTAAGTGAGTATTAATAATTTGGACCAAATTATCACTTCAAAGGAGGACCAATTGGACTATATATTGTTTTCAGGAACCAAAGTGCAACATTCTGAAAAGCTCAGTACCCACTGGCTCCAATTACACAAAAATATAACCTGTAACAGATCAACGACGTCGTATTGAACCCTTGTTGTGTCTGTCCTTTGCCGCATGCGTTGTCAGATTCAAAGTCCTTGACAATATTAATTTCTTATCCTCTTCTGCATCGTCTTCCTCTTTTAACAAACCATCGAAAGAGTTTACCCAAAAAAAAAAAAAAAAAAAAAAACCATCGAAAGAAACCAGAACCAGCAAGCGAAGCAACTCACGTCTCTAAATATAAATATCTTTTTTTTTTTTAAATTATATTTATTTAAAAATTGAAATAAAAAGCCATGACTGAATTCTTCTTCTTCTTCTTCTCTTTCTTCCTTTTAATTGTATCAGGTTCTTCTCAAAACCCAAACCCTAACCCTAACCCAACTCCGTCTGCGGTCCACGACGAGCTCAAAAGCTTCGGCTTCCCCATCGGGCTTCTACCGTCCACCACCGTCTTGGGCTACAACATCAACCAGACCTCCGGCGACTTTTCCGTCGACCTCGGAGGCGCGTGCAAAATCACGCTCCCCCCTGACAACTACCTGGCCACGTACTCCAAGCGAATCACCGGCAAGATCGACCAGGGTCGGATCGCCAGGCTCGACGGGATCAGAGTTAGGGCTTTCTTCCGGTGGTGGTCGATTACGGGGATTCGGTCCACCGGCGATAACTTGGTCTTCGAGGTCGGTGGCATCACGGCCAAGTACCCTTCCAAGAACTTCGATGAGAGCCTCGCTTGTGAGGGGAAGCACTCCGCTTCCTAGGAGAGAGGTTTGGGTCTCATCTTCTTTTTTGAGTTTTTCCTATTCTGATTATTGATTTGATTGATTTCTTTTTCTTTTTTTTTTTTTCATATTTTTTAAATATTCAAATTGAAAAGGAAAGGTAAAGATTAATGTTGAGTGGATCATACTATATAAATATAATTGTGTAATATTTTTTGTAGTGGGTTATTTTGAAAGCAGTGACACAGCTGAGCACGTAAAGGAATAAAATTTAGGGTTTAGTTAGTGTTCAACGGTAGTGGAATAATTCTGAAATGACCAACTTGAATCCTTTTTGTCACTCATAAATTACAGGCTTGAAAATTTTGTTTTATATTGTAGCTTTTCCAAATTTGATTTTGAGGTGTGCATCATAACCAAATCCCAAGCCATAACCTTCCAAGATAAAAGTTAAACAAATAAACTTTGGCAGAGTCTTGAGGAATGCAGTTATATTATGTGTCGCTAGCTCGATGAGGTTGTTAATGGTTAGGTCGAAATAAAGTTTGGTGGCTTTTAAATTAAGAATTAGAGTGCTTTGTGAGTTGGACACTAATGTTGGATTTTACTTTAGTTCTAGAAAGTTTGTGTAGAATCCTGTAGATTATTTTTGGGTGGCAGGTCTCTTGTTTAGTCAAATTTAAGACTTTGATCTTTCTATGATTTGGTTATACGCAAAAAGGTTTATGCTTTTTTGACGGCTTATTGTCATTAATGGAAAGTTGAAGACCAGCGAAGGAATTATAAAATCTTGTCACCTTTAGCAGAATGGCTGATTTTTTAAAGTCATTACACAATCCCATTTTTAAGTTGTATTTTAGTATATGTCTGATATGTTAGCGAATACACGTTGCCATGAATTTATAAACATTTTATTAAAAACCAACCAGTGTGTCCAAAACGGACACCTACCCTTAAATCTTTGGGAATACCTCCACAGTATATACAAACCCGTAACTCCTTAATGGCAGATGAGTCTATACGCAAATAATACTAATAATCAAATTGCACCGTATTATTATTTGTTTATTTTTGCTTGAAACAAGAGAAGCAATGGCCTTAGAGTTGTTTGTGGGGACAGTGAAGTTCATTCTTTTTCGTATCCGTGGTTGCTTATGGTGGCCATTTGGTTCAAGTCTCTGAGAGATTGGCTGGCAACTCAGAGAACTAGGACACCCTGGTTTCGTAGACTGCTGAACCTCAAATTTGATTGCAATTATATCGTTGGGTTCTATAGTGGCTCAAAAATGTCCAATGGGTAACAAAGGTCACATATGCTTCTAGTTGGGCTTGACGCTAAAACTGATAGGATATGTGAACATGAAGATATAAGTGACCCTGGGAAACACCATGGTTATGCTTCACATTCAATTGCCCCTGCTTTGAACTGTAAAGACTATTTTAGAAAGGTCGAAAACGAAATGGTCGATGTTGTAATTATTTTAAAATGCCCATTTGAGATACTCTGGTTAGCAGTTAGCTTATGAGTTTTGTAGGCTTCAAGCTGACTACTCTTCTTCTTCCAAAGCTATGAAAATCTGAGGAATCCTATTCAGTTTAGTGCTTCTTTCAATTCTTGTACAGTGTTCTGCATCTTTGAGGAATAATTCGCTTGTTGACTTGATGAATCATGAACTATTTCTCAAAATATCTATTGCTACATGATCTTGCGAATTAGTGGGGCAACAACCGAACTTACTTTCGGCTGCTTTTTCACCTGCCTTTTTTGCAGGGTATCCCTTCGGGTTCATGGATTAAGAACTAAAGCAAGCTGAACGAATCAAGTGTAGCTATTATCTAAATAAGGGAAATAGCCTCGAATTTTCCTGCTTTGTATATGTATATATCTCTCGTCTTCTTTTCAGTAGCTTCAGTTGTTACTTTCTTATAGTAATGGACACGGCCTGTAGGAAGTTTCGCCTACAATTTCACCTCAAATAAAATTGACATTCGTTTCTATAGTGCTCTTTTGCGCGTGTTTACTACTCTTTTATGGTTTTTCTACGAGGCTCGTTTCCTGTTGTGTTGCTGTCAACAATATAGTACTGACCGAATCTAATTAGCCAATAATTATTAGAATAATGCAATTATGGTATCGTTACTCAAACTAAATGGGTGGTAATCAATTTTAGGAATGTCATAACATAGGAAAAATCTAACCTAGGCACCTTTCATTTTCTCTCATCATGAGACACTAAATAGTGAAATATGATTAGTTGAAGGTGGTTTCATGGCCCACATAAATATGGTTGCAAGCGATAAAGCACACGCGAGATTAAAGTTAAAAAAAAAAAATAAATTTTAAAATAAAAAAGCAACCTTCTTTTTTTTTTTTTTTTAATAAAGCAACCATTCTTCTCTCCATGAAATCAGCCTAATGAAAAAGGTATATAGAAATTGTTTAAACTGAAATTAAAAGTAAGCATAAAAAAGCTTTTCTCTTTCGATGATGGTGGTTGAAGCCATTACCGTCGACCCGTAAAATGCTTGGAACGTTTCGTTTTACAGCAGAGTGGCGGTCTTGATCGAAGCGTGCCGATCTGGTTCTCCGGCGACCCAAACACGCGGTGGGCGTCCCCCAATCTAGTTCTCCCTTGAATTCGCCCCGCCCCCAGATCCACATTCTCATCTTCTCCTTGACTTTTTTTTTTTAAATTAAGAGATTAATGAACTTCATTAATTTTATGCTTTTTGAGTAGGCGATTTGATTTTAGATTTAGTAAAATCATAACACAAAACGTATTCAAGACGTCAAAAAATACAAAAAAAAAAAAAAAAAAAAGACCAACATAATATTGTTTATAGGGAAGCACTCTGAGAGACGGAGAGCAGCCGGCATGTCACGGAGGAGTCGGTTTGGAGAGGCGCCGCAGGGAGGCCGGACTGGCCGGAGATCAGGTGGCAGTGGGTGGTCAGAGTTCAAGTGGTGGTGGCGGCGGTAGGGATTGCTTAAGGAGTTGGTTCGAACAGAAAGGGAGAAGAGGAGAGAGAGAGAGAGAGAGAGAGAGGGCTAATTCAGTTAATTAAGGTGGAGTGGGATCAGACACATGCATCCATAGCGCGGTATATACAATTGGCCCCACTTTGTCAAATCCTGTCCATCCAACTTTTATCCATCATGCAATGAGTGAAACTATGGGTCCTTACGTTAGACATATCCCCTTAACATAATGGGTTCCACACGTTATATGTTATATGGGAAAAACAAAGGGAATAGTATTCCCTCAACTCTTGTGGAATGACATGACTACCTTTTCTTCTTTTTTTTTTTTTTGGTTCGCAAGTATGGAAATTCTTTATCGATTGAAATGGTTTACTACAGTAGGAACAATACAATTAAAAATTCTCAAGCGAAGCCAAACTAAAACCACCAGTGTTATAGAACACTTTAGAAATATCTGACACCTCTAGATCACTGGATGACATGCCATTAACGTCGTTTATGGAATCCCATCAAACACATGAACATTCAGCTCCAAACTCGAAGCAAAATACTAGGTCCTCTCAGTCTCGAACTCTCAGATCACTAAGTATTATCAGGAGGCTCCTTAAACGCAGCCTAGTATGATGGCCCCAACCCCTAAGCATCCCGTCTTTGAGAATAAAGTCGCATATATGGCAAGAGGCTGCTTACAAACATTACCATGCACATGTAAAAACCTTCAAATCATCCTTCTTGAGACATTTAAACGTGGCCCGAAGAAACTCCCTCACTTTTCTCACATAATAACTTTACAACCCGATCTTATCTTCACCATTTCCCTACCAAGACTTAAACACCAAAGATTGAAGTTTGTGGCACAAAGAGATAGGCAGATCGACACTTGCCCATTGTATAAGTAGGTATATGTAACCGTAGTTACAGCTTCAATAAGGACCTCCTTTCTCTCAATAGAAACTACTCTCTCTTCAATACTCGATCTTTATGGCTGCAAACGATGCTTTCTTATTTCTACCTAACGAAGAAGGAAACCCAGATTTTTGCAAGTGGGAATTAACAGTCTTCAACCCCAAAGGTGCAAGGTGCATTTTGGTTGCGAGGGGGAATAAGAATGGAATGAAAGGGAATAAAAGATTAATTCAATTGTTTCGTTAGAATTTTAGTTTAGTTATGAAATAGAACAGTAACCAAAATGCTCCATAATCATTAAATATATAGTTAAGTCAGGCTAATTATAGTAATTGCTCCCAAATTATATTTGTTGTATCATTAATTTGGTCCCGGCTTTTCAATTAACATACTGGATTTCCTTGTGCAATTGTTATAATAATGACATATTTGTTACAAACTATGCAAATTTTAATGGAAATTGGTCATGTGCAAAAGTATGGACTTAGTTAAATACGGTATAATGTTCATTTTAATCAGGTTTAAAACTTGGAAAATCTAATATTAGATCGCAACATTTTCCGAACCTTGTATGGTGCTGACGTTATGCTTTTTTTTTTTTTTTTTATCAAAAAGAAAATTTCTGCTCCTGTCTTGATTGTTTGATTCAAGTGAACCAAACAACATTATGTGAGAAATTAAGAAAAATTACCATAAGTTTTGCTCTCATTTCCATTAAAAATATTAATAATTTGTGAGTAGTTATGGGTTGTTACTACAATTGCTCACGAGTCAAGACAACCCACTATTTAAGTTAAAAATTTGGGGCTATATTAGTACAACGGTGTAATTCATAAGCTATTTCTGTAAATAACCTATTTAAGTCGATAAAAAATAAAGAGATGGAAAGTGGTAAGAGAGATGATGATTTAAAAGAAGTATGTGTATGTGTGTGTGAGAGAGAGAGAGTATATAACAAAAGAATAGAAGAGTGAGAAAGTGACGAGAGACGTAGAAGAGAGAAAATAGTAAAAATGGGAGGAGAGATAGTACAAGAAGAGGAGAAAAGAGAGAGAAACTGTAGAGAAATGAGAAAGAAAGTAAAAAGAGGAGATAAAGTGTGGTGAAAGTATGATCATTCTGATTGAAATGGTTATTATTATGTATTAATTATGTCACGACCCAAATGCCCAAGACAGTGGCAGAATGAAAATTTCGCAAGAATTGGAAAATTTCTAATTTATAAAAAAAAAAAAGTTTTAAGAGTTTGAATTTTTAAAACAACAGGATAGAAAAAAATATTTGGAATTCCAACCACTAAATTTATCCCACAGTTTATAATCACTAATAAACATAGACAGAATAATTATTAGAAAAAGTAAATTCAAATAATTAATTGCGCATCGTCATTCACACCTTACCATCAAATTAGTATGGTATATATAGTTTACAGACATATTCAAAGAAGCATAATTCATTTATTTAATAAGACTTAAACACAAGTCTTAAATACATATTTGTTGTTGATTTTACAATAGCTATGCAAGTGCACGTGCCAAAACAAGTAATATAGTAGTGAGTGAGTATCGTCTCCACATGGATTGATTACTAAAATTATTTGTAAAATTTAAATGTCAAATAAGCTAGTTTAACGAATGAGAAATAGAGATTTGTAATAAAATAGCAACAATTTAAAGATGCAAGCAGAAAAGTAAATATGAAGCAGAAAATAATGAGATCTAATCAAGTGATTGTGAATCAGTGGTGTGGGTATGTTGGGATTATTGAATCCTCCTTAGTTGCAAATCTGGGTTTAATTGCTGCAGCAACGCCTGTGGCAAAATCACTCCAGTAACTGAAAATTCAATCTGTACATATTAATCTTCCGAATTCAATATGTTTAAAGTTCTTTTAAACCAAATTTGACATATTCCTATGCTAACCCAGTTCTCAAAACTTCATTTATAGTATCAATTCTCAATGGGTTTGCATGGTAACAATATATTCCTATACCATTACTAATTCAAAGATCTACTAAGAGATGATTGAATCATGCA
Source organism: Parasponia andersonii (assembly GCA_002914805.1). Lineage (NCBI taxonomy): Eukaryota > Viridiplantae > Streptophyta > Magnoliopsida > Rosales > Cannabaceae > Trema > Trema andersonii. The sequence goes on from JXTB01000034.1 coordinate 707,123, forward strand.
TCATTCAAGCTAAGTCCAACTAAGATTAACCTTTCCAGAATTAATCTTAATTTGTATATCCTAAATATTGATGGCCAAGCAACAAAAGGAAATAATAGTGAAGCACACTTGAACGAACTAGAGGAAAATACCATAAACATTTAAAACAACTTTAATCCATCATTACAACCTCGGATTCATCATAATCCCAGCTAAGGGAACTTAGCTCATGGTCTGAAATGTAAAAATCAGCAACCTAAAATGCTCCATAGATTACAGAAAGTTCAAGAAAAGGAAAAGAAATTAAATACAAAGAAGATTAAAAGAGATAAAGAAAGTGCTAGCTAGATGATGGTGGTTTTAACTCCTTGCTGCTGTCAGTACCCTTCCTTCTTCTTCCGATTCTTCCCTGTACTCTTTTTTCTTTCCTTTTCCGTATCTCCCTTTTTTTCAGCCGCTACTCCCCCTCCCCCCCCTCTTTCTTCTTTCTTTCCTTTTTTCTTTTATATTAGGGTTAATGAGGTACCCTAGCACAGGTGTCAGCCAAATAGAGGGGTAAGGACCACTTTTCTTCATTTCTTTTTAGCTGGTATTTACTGTTGGCTGTCAGCACCAGCTGTTCAAAATAAATACCAGCTGAAAATTGACTCTGCTGTTCAGTGTTGCTCTAGCGTGTTGCTGCAGCAAAGTTGCTTCCAGTTTTCACTTAAGTTTAGCTTTCCTTCTAGGCTGCTGCCATTTAATCTCTGCAGGGCTTAAGACCAGATTTCAGTAATTCTAATAAAAATCAAGGGAAATAAGCTAGATATTAACTAGATTAGATCTTAAACATCAGCAACGCCAAAAACTAAAATAAAGTAAAGAAAGGCACCTAAACTATAAAATTTATTCTTCTAAAGCAACTAACCTAAGACTAAAAACACATAAGATAACTCTATTTTCATAGAGTTATCAATACTCCTAATATTACCAAGTCATGAACTACAAGTAAAAAATAGCTTTTTAATCAATTTTTGATCGTCAATATCACATTGGATACTACCTGTGGAGAAAATAGGGGGTGAGCATAAAATGCTTAGTAGCTTACCCAATTACCATTTTGTGAAAACTTTTTTATAATTCTCAAATATCTGTATGGTTAGTAGTACTTAAAAGAATTTTTATAATTATTAAGCTTTCAAAATATATCTATAGAAAACCATACTAAAAGTCAAAACCAAATGTCCAGGTCAAAACATATAGAAAATTATAATAAAACAAGCATAATGCACATCACATAAATTAATACCTCATATGAGCTCTCACCATCTCATCATGACTAGAGTAACTTATACTACATGTATTAAGTGCTTTATGCATGACATCTATCTCTAGAAATCGGAAGGAAATCTGCATGTCTAATCCTATTGAGCTAGAGGGGCATCGAATGCTTACACCTACGGAGTGGAGATAATCAGAAAACAAACTCTACGCTGCTTTACGAGTTCTCACTGAAGACGGGTGTACTAGTCTGCCTACTATAATACCGTGATGCCTAAGATGATTCTTATGCATGATCATATGAAATGTGCAATATGTGGAGTCTCAAACAACTATGCAGTGGTTTAACTTTCTATACATGCTCTAATTTTTAAATAGAAATCTATTTTGTACTTAAAAATCCAAAAATACAATTCCTATGGTTTAACAAAATCTCAGGTTTAAAACTCGTAAAAAATCATACGTAAAACATCCAGAGCAGTCCATAATGTTTCACAAGTTTACAGTTCATTAAAATAATTATTCAAATAATTTAATTTAATTAACTCATGAAATTTTATTTTTTAAAATAAATTCCAATTTTAATGAAAAATAATAGAAAACAAAGAAATTGAATCTCTTATCTCGAAGTAGTAATTATGTTGAGCTAAGACGCTAAAAAAGTCCTGTGTTGATCAACTGGTTGTTTAAACGGTCGTTTCTAGATCCTGACATGTTCACTTGAAAAAGTGAATTTCCAAACAGAACCTCAGATTGAGAAACAGAGGTTATCACTGAATTTAGAACACCCAAAATATTGGGTACCCAAAACATTGGGTGAAACATAAAGTTTATCGAAAACAGGTTCCAGTGCGGAACCAACCTATGACATGCAAAACAATGCAATTTAAGAGCTATTTTTTTTTTCGATTTTCGTGCCACTTCAGATTATAGTGATATTTTATATCAAAATTCATGTCCCAACCTCACTGAGTCCAAATTCGAAGTCAGAACTCAATTTCGAGGTCTCGAGCATTAAATGGCTCAAAAAATCCAAAAATTATAAAATTACCACATTTTGAAAATAATTAGAAAAATAACATTTTTTCAAATCGATAATTAACGATCTTACGGTTACCATTTCAATACTTCAAAATCATGAAATTTCATGTTTCAATCTCCTCTTTCAGGTGGTATAATTTTCTCGGACAAAATAACTCAATTTCGAAATAAATAGAAAAATGCCACAAAATTTAATATTAGTAAATTGTTGTAGTAGACAACTTTTCACCGAGCCGAGTTAGAAATCGTGGGTGGTCGAAAATAAAAGCTGGCATCGAGACGAGTTCAACGGCGGTGACAACGAGCTAATCGAACGTCAGAAGAAGATATGACAGGCGATTTTCTGGTGCGGTGGTAGAAACTTCGGGAGCTCCTAGCTTCGACGAGATGCGACAGTTCATGGTGGGGTTGGCTAGCATTTGATCATCGACATCTCTAGTCATGGAGGCCAGCACGTCGGGCTACCGTTGAGCTCTCATTTGAACAATAACCGAGGGTGGTGTTTGGAGGGCCTTTGGGGAGAAGAAGAAAAAGAAGAAAAATGGGGGTTATATGCAATTTTTAGAAACTGTTATGGTGGGACACATATCGCTACCTTACTTGACCGAAAAAAGTTTATAAAATTCTACTTTGGCTACAATTTCTAAAAAGTTTCTTTCACTAATATCCTCTCTTATTTCATTTTTATCCCCGTTTTTTTTTTCACGTTTGCCCCAATGCACTTAAACTCAAATATATCCACGTTCATTTTAGATTTAATTAATTAAATACCCGAAAATTTAAAATTACAAGTTTGCTATTTGATCAAAAATTACACTTTTACCTTTATAAAATTTAGGATTTTATAAATTAGGCTAGCTAAAAAAAGAAATGAGGTCTTTTCTGTTCCATTCTATTCCTTTCCTCCTAACCATAAGGACTCTAAAGTGTTTTGGATAGGAAATTGTTGCGCTTCATCAACATTGGGGCTAAACAGAATTACATATTTATTTGTCTTAACAACCTGTCCCAACTCTATCTCATAATTTTTAAAATACTATTTGAGGTTGAACACTCTATAGTGCTAAATTTGCATAAAATTAAAATTATTGTGCAAAGAAGAGGTGATGGATTCTTGGTCCTTCTTAGAGAATAAACGAGATCTCCACTCGACGAGGCCACGTTTCTTCTTAGAACCTCGTTAATAACGAAAGAGAAAAAGAGGTCGAGATACATATCAACCCAAAAATGCGGCCGAAAGATGTGTCCCAATTAAGACCTATCCAACCCGTCGTAAGCCCTACTCATGTTCCGCTCATTGAACCTCATTCACCCCTTTCTCTAGAAAATGACATTACTCTTAATCATTTATTACTTTGTACCTAACATTTTACCTATATAATGTAATCTAATAACTTTGATGCATTTCGATTCCTGTTCCTGGTTTAAGTAAACATAGTTGAGTTCTCATTTTTATTCTAGTTCATGAGAATCAAGTAAACAAGCAAATGAAAACATTGATTCAATTTCTCATCTTTTTTTATTCCTCTTAATGTTTCGTCCAACTTATTTCGATTACAATAATTACTATAAACTCTGAACACGGTTGTTCTCAAGCAACTCTTCTCTCTCTTCAATTTTGTTTTGTTGAAAGTGATCAAGAAGAGATTAGAAACTTGTCATATCAGACAGTTGGGTACAAGAGCGTGAGATCTTTTGCAAGTTTCTACGCCCGTACTTAAAGGAACTGTGTGACAATATTTTTGCATCATCTGATATCCAAAATATGATGGGAATAAATTAATAATAAGTCTCTGTCTAGCTAAGTGTGTCTCCAATTGTACCATAATTGGGCGGTACTATCGGTGCAGTACTATACTCATTTTGAGCCTTGGAATAGGAGGAATCCCATCCTACCTTATAGCAAACCTATGATTTTAGTAGTAGTACATATACAGAACTCCTCCTTATTTCCCTACCAACTGCCAACTTGGTTCTCGGTTGTCATACCCAATAAAATAAATAAGCAAATATAGGCTTTCAAATAACTTTTGTGACGACGAACGTCAACCCTCTACAGTGAAATATTGAACGTTTTTACTTTTTTACGATAAAAATATTTATCCATAGTAGCGTGTGTATGTGTGACCGTATTAGAATTTTACGTGTCGATCGAGTTTTATCAAATTTGATTATAAGTTGAACTAGTCATACTTTTTTATACTAATTAGAGTATTCAAGGACCGAAACCGAGTACAAAAAAAAAGTGTCTCTGACATCGAATTGGAGCTTTGGCTTCCCAAATGATTAAGGATAAATAAAAGACGACAAAGAACTCAGATATTAGTGGGTGTGCTTCAGTGCTTGAACAAAGTATAGGGTTAACTTAAACCTAAAACTACGTGCATATGCAGTAACGGAGTGGAGAAACGTAATTTTGGAAGAGTACGTTGTTAAGAAATTAGGTTCCAATTTTCGTGCATTTTCCACGAGCATATTCACGTCCTTTTTTCTTAGTGAAAAAAAAAAAAAACAAAGGAAGATACGAAACAAAAACCCCGAGAGTGGGCATTGTTGACCAAGTAACTAGAAGTCGTGGATTTAAATTAAACAAGTAGTCCAATATTTGCGCTAACTCTAAGAAAGAAAGCTCTAAAATTTATGGATTATAATAGAGATAAGGGACCAGTCATGACTTTTTGACGCAGACTTTGAGAGACCAATAACAATAACAATAACAAGGGACCAGTCATGACTTTTTGACCCAGACTTTGAGAGACCAATAACAACAACAACAACAATAATAATAATAATAATAATAATAATAATAATAATAATAGTGAATTGCATGGAGCTAATTCAACGGTGGAAAGTCAAAGGGGACTTGTTTGTAAATTCCAGAAAGAAAGAGAAAAAAGAAAAAAAAAAAAAAAGTAGGGAAATAGGGTTCTCTATTTCTTTTTCATGCAAAGGGGAGATAAAATTGACAAATTATTCTATAGCGTTTTCCACGTACGCCCCATGTTAATCCAAAACTTGTTGCACAAAAAGCTCATTCACATATTATCGACAAAAAAATCATGGCTTTAATCAAGGGCGTGTCAAAAGAGGGTGTGGGACCCGTTCCCAAGCCATACGCCATGTGGAAGGTCACGTGGGTCAAACGTGATCTCACAATCGGTCGTTGGGCCATCCGAAGTTAGGGCCGAGCCCATTACTGACCCTGGACAGTCTGGCCCAGTCTGACCCCAACCTCGACAGATGGGGGTCGGAAGTCCCAAGGGTCTGCCAACTGAGTACAGTGGCCCTTACCTCGACAGTTGGGAGGGTCAGAAGCTCCAAGGGTCTTCCGACTGAATA
>JXTB01000034.1:719563-774080 GCA_002914805.1 Parasponia andersonii
TGCAAAAAGATACTTGTCGATGACCCAAGAAAACGTACAAAGGAAAAAGGGGTGTGCAACCAAAAAGCTAGCTAGCGGACCCCTAAAGGAACACTTTTAGCTATACGAAGAGCTAAAAGAAGGCAGGGTCAGAATCCACCCGTTGGAAGTGGACCCTCCCTAAGGAATGTTTTGACTACACGAAAAGTTAAAGTGAAACAGACTCTAGCCAGGGGAAGATCTATCTTTGCATGGTCAGGATGTGAACAGATTTGGAGTCTACCTGTTGGAAGTAGTCCAGAGACAAACCAAACGTGAAAACAGAAATCAAGATTAAAACCTATTTATTATGTCCTAAAAATACAAAGTGCACGGATAATGATGGTGAGCACTCATGAGCCCTACTTGCGAGGTGTAAGTTTAGAGCGGACTCTTAAGGAGACGTCGGAATGATAATGCCATGTTTGTTCCTGATAAGAACCAAGCCCAGGCCTTCTCCTTTGCAACGACGGGTCTAAGCAATGGTCGACCAATCCCTGGAGCTGGTTCCGAGCATGGTCCCATTTGGAGTCGGAGAAATCCAGCCACACGCGTGGGTCGAACTCTGCCAAAACAAGTTATAATGAGAGTTATACTTCTGCAAAACCGGATGAGCCAAAACTTGCACCCCTATTTCCGGAGCTAGTCCAAATAATCATGACCCGAGGAAGGCTTACTAATAATCCGAAATCGAGTCCTTACAATTATTTATACAGACAGTCGGATGCGAAAGAAAATAGTATAAAAGTGGTGGCATGTTTCTTATTATTTATTCGAAGGGTTACAATGAATGATTAGCTTTACAAATATACAAAATTGGGGGTCCTAGTTACCTCCGTCCGAGTAGGCGTGGCCAAACCCAGCACTTGGACTAGCCTCAGAGAAGGGCGGCGTGGCCGGATCAGATTCGTTACTAGATACAACGATCGCGCCAGACCCTTCACCAGTTGAGACCCCGAGGCTAGGCTGAATGTCCAGGGCTTCAGAGTTCGATCTGGCGGACCAGAAGCAGGGACAAGCTCTACGGCACCAGGGGCAGATGTAGAGGGCCCATCCTTCTCCGCAGCAAGCATCTCCAGCACGTCAACTGGGTATGTGATTCTGATCTCGTCCCCGAGCTGCTGCATATAGTGCTTGACGGAGTAGTGGTCCCTCTCGATACCTTTCTAATCGTCAAATTGGTCTGGCGTCACCATCTCAGCGTAGTTTTCAAACTCTCTATTCTCTCAGCCAGACCTGTAACTTTCTGCAGAAAGAACGTCCACCTGCCTTTGGTACCTTGTTTTTAACTTCTCCACATCCGCCAGTCTATCCTTCAGCGCCGCCAATCTGAGTAACGCCTGCCGCTACGATAAGTTGACCAATAAAGAGTTAATACTGGCGAGGTCCTAGCAATGTTTACGAGACATCTCTACCTGAGCACCGATCAGATTTTTATGGTCCAAAAAGAGATATCAGTTTACCTCATGGGACCGGTCAAGTCTGCATTGCAGAGCATGGGCTTCTAGCTTGGTTGCCGCCTCGGCTTTTCTCGCTTCCTTGGCATCCTCAACAGCCTGGTCACGAGCAATAAAGGCCAGTCCCATCTCTGCCCCTGCGCTCTGTAGCTCTTGCTCATTGATCCTCAGCTCACCTTGAGCCAGTCTGGCGGCTTTGGATTGGGCAAGCCTGTCAGCCTCTGCCTGAGCCAGTCTCGCAGCCAGCTCCTCGCGTCTGGCTCTCTCGATACTCAGAGCGTATGCCACCGCGCTGCTAACCCTCGCTTCCTGGAGGCCCCGATATACATTGAAGTCAGACCTCAATTCGGCGAGAGCGGCCTCACTGCACTCGGCTAGTGCAGAACGGGAGCTCAGCTCCTCGGTCAGATCCCTGACGCGAGCAAAGTAGAAGGACTAGATGGCAAACAGCTGCAAGTTAGACAACAAAGGAGGGAGTCAGCATTTACTAAAGATGTTGAAAAACATAAAAGCATCTGAATGTAACAAACCTGCTTGAGAGTGCGGGTGGTGACGAGCTCGACATTCTCTGACGTAAGGGCCTCTGGCTCCGTGGCTGGACCATCCTTTTGAGTGTCGCCCATACCCGGGGAACACGGCCCTGCCTCGCTGGCCATAAGGGTGTCCTCTCTGCCCACTGGGCACGCCTCCAGAGCAAGGGCGATAGGGACCGAGGAAGGTCTGGAGCTATCAGGAACGCCGTCAGCCACGGTAGGAGGCGGTGCACGTCCTCTGGGCTGGCCGCTGCGTGCTGATCATTTTCTCCTTAGAAGGGTCAGCATTGCCCCATCATCATCACTGTCAGACGAAAGGACGACCCTGCCCCTCTTCCTCATTGGATGAGCCGACCTTGCGTTGCCACTTTGTAGGGACCGGGGGAGGGGAGGAGAGTCTGGACTTCAATCTCGGAGCTCCCCCACTGAGCTCGTCGATCTCTCCACCGAGGCTAACAGCACTCGATTTCAAACCAGAGTCAGGGGTGGGCGAGATCACTGCTGCAGACCCCCCAGCTGGACTTGGCATCGTCTCTTCCTCGCGCACGATAGGGATGGCAGACGGTCCCCCGGGTGGAGATCCATCTGCGTCGGAGCGGGGGACTGCTGGTTTTGCTCCTCCTGAAAGCACCATAAGGCACCGGCCAGTGGATGCCTTGGCATGAGCTTTAGGTGCTACGGCTCCCCCTTTGACGGGTAAGGGGCCAGCCGATGGGCCCGTCTCAGAACCTGTGAAGAACAAGCAACGAGATTAGTTTATGGTCACAGTCCGACTCACAAGGACTCAGAGATGTGAAAATAAACTCACCCCTAGCCCTCTTAGGGGCGGCATTTTCTTCCTTGCGGAGCTTGACGCACTCCTCGGCCACAAGCCTCACGGCCTCCTCGAGCTCGTGATTGGACGGCACTACCAAATCGTTGGTGCCCGCCAACTGGCTTGAAGCCGCAACCTGCTGACTCACCATGGTGATCTGGTCGTTTTCATCCCAGCGAAATTGGTTCAGGGTGGAGGCATCGAGTTGGCTCCTCAGATGCTTGGTGATGACCTAGGTATCCAAGGGGAATGGAAGGTATGAAACCATCCTGGGCATCAGGTTCATCGTTAGGGGGTTGAGGACGGCTTGAATGTGCCTGCATTCCCTCGGAGAGCCAAAGATTATGATTCCCTCCAGGCTTTTGAGCCGCCCAGCCGACATGTGCGGCTCAAACCTGTTTTCTTCTGCTGAGGCTGCACAAGACAAAGTAGCATGAGCAATAATATCGAGAGAGGACCCAGACCCAAAGATCACGATCTAATACTTACTTTGCAGGAAGGTTGAGGGGACTTGGAAATGCTCTCCGCTCACCCAAGGGGAGCACCACGCCCCTCCAATGGCATATAGCCTGGCGTGAGAGTCCCATTATTTGTCCGACTACGGCAGCCCCCAAAAGATGTGGCACCCTGGCAGCGGCTGGAGGTAAAAGGTGGGGTAGGAGCCATTCTTGGGGATGAGGATGAGCTTATAAGCATAAAAGACCACCTCTAGGTCGATATGCATGTTATAGATAACTGACAGGGCAGAAAGCCCCATCAGAATCATAATCCCGTTTGCATTCAGCTGCATCGGATGGATTCCCGTCAGAGCAAAGAATTGATGAATCAGGGGAGGAAGAGGGAATCGCAGCCAGTCTAGATGTTTCCTACCCAGGACGATGGAACCCTCGGGTGTGCAAGGGCAAAGGTACCAGTTCGCAGGGCCCTCAACCCGTTGAAGCGTCACTCCTCCGGGGAGGCAGAGCTGCATCCTCAGTGAATCTAGTTCTGAATCCATAACGGGTTGCAATTCCTCGTTTTGACTTGAAGCTATTGTATCGTAACGCGACTAAAAGAGTGAGAGTCTTTAGAGGAGAAGGAAGCAGAAACCCTAGGATTTTATGAGGTTGGAATGATTGAAAATTTTAGTAAAATAGCTAATGAACATAATTACTGTTTTTATAGAGGAGAAGCCGAAGAGTTTTTCTGGAAAAGGGGAGAATAAGGGAAACCGAGCAGTCAGAACTTCAAAATTCAAACAGATCTCGTGATATGGGATGTCGTACCTCCGCATCGGTAAGAGGGGAACCATATGCGTCCCCCCCAGATTAGAGGAACGGAGAGACGATTTCCCTACTTGATGGACACGAGTCCGTCAAGTAGGGAAATGGGGGCAGTTGTGGGACCCGTTCCCAAGTCATACGCCACGTGAAAGGCCACGCGGGTTGCACGTGATCTCACAATCGGCCGTTGGGCCATCCGAAGTTAGGGCCGAGCCCATTACTGACCCTGGACAGTCTGGCCCAGTCTGACTCCAACCTCGACAGCTGGGGGTCGGAAGTCCCAAGGGTCTGCCACCTGAGTACAGTGGCCCTTACCTCGACAATTGGGAGGGTCAGAAGCCCCAAGGGTCTTCTGACTGAATACAATGGAAAGCAACTCACGGCTCCAGACCCAGACAGAGTATTTAATGCGATCCTGGGTAGGCGTGCGCAAGGGACAAGCCGTCCTGACAGAACGGCGATTTATCCAAATCTTACCCCTGATAGATTGAAGCCGTAGGAGGCAGAGGAAATCAGGCCACGACAACACAGAGGAGATTGCAGAAATCTCGGCCTGTGACTGCTGAAAAAGATTTTGAGGAGAAAGGTACTCAGTCCTGAGATTGAGACCCGCATGGTTCACAATCTCAGGACTACATATATAAGAGCCATGCATTCCTGAGAGGGGTATGTACACTTAAAAAAATAGAAATATATAAAAAAGTCTGTGAACAAGAAGCAAATATATATTCACAATGAAAGGTAGCCACCCCCGCCTCTCCGATTTTGTTTAGAGTTCAGAGTACTTTGGACAGCAAGGACACGTAGACAGTTGGAGAATACAGCATCAGCAGTTCGAGACACATGGACGGCTGGTGAGAAACTACTCCAACAGAGGGTATAGTGTGTTAAAGCTTGGTTAATTTACATGTGTGTTTTACGTAATTTAAACGTCAATGTATAATTAATAACACAAACAAAATATGAAATCTCCATTCACGATTCAACTATATATTATATGTGCGTACGTAACTTCAGACTAATTCAACATCGAGATTGAGCACTTCAATATTTTAAGCTATTCTACTATACAATTATATCGTAATTAAGTATTACTATCCTAAAATGCTGCTATTCTAATTTAGCTAATGAAGCAAAATGAGGAGTACATGCACGCTTCCTTGCAGCTAATTACACTGTCTCAATTGTCATATTCTTTTTGCTTATGATGATATAATAAAGTTATTGAGTTTTCATAAAGCACTAATACAAAATTAACAAGAAAAGGTAATTATTTCACACTATAGCAAATATATATATTGGATACTAGCTGAGTAGGTATTTTTTCCACTTAATATATCTATTTTTTTTTTATAACCGTTGGATTATCATCTAATAATAGTCTGAGGATTATAATGATGTACATAAAAAACATGCATCATTAATATTGTTTCTCTATCTTATTTTTTACTGTAAAAAATATACATGATAAATTTTAATTGACCAAAATGATAGCTATATATAAGTTTTTTAAACAAATACCTATTAAATTGGTGCCATTATATATTAATATATGTTCTTGATTGTTTACATTATAAATATATATTGTTATTACTTCCAAGTGAGTCGTCGAAATGGCAAGACACTATACTTTAAAGTTTTCTCTCACTTAGAGAAAGTGAGATCAAAGATTTGAGTCCCTATGTCGCCGTTAGAAACCCAACCAAATGATAGTGATTCTAGGGAAATGATCCACCACTAACATCTCGTCCGTCTTATTTATTATCAAAAAAAGTATATATTATTGTTGGTAATTCAAAGACATATTGAAATAAAATCCGATGATAATTAAGCAATAAAAATGACTATTGTTGGGATCATGTGAACAAAATTCTACATTATTCAGCCATCATAGGACTTGATTTTCTCATCTTAATTAATTAATAGCTTGACCATATTGAATAGTTAATAGTATTACAGCTATATAAACTCCTGTTTCAGCATGCGGACGTGCAACACGATTTCGGAATTAATTATGAATTCTATTCGCATTAATCGTCAATCCAAAAAAAAAGGATTGTAAATATAAGAATTTTGATGTATTCGTACATATATAATAATTGCATTACTAATTACAATAAATAACAAATTCTCGGCTTTATTAAAATTGATGAATCTTAGAACTAAGGACCTGCCATGATGATGACTGTATGTCACACAATTTGATATATGAAAAGATAAATGGATATTATTATTATAAAATGCATGACGCTCCAGGCTCCAGCGCCGAGTGCTGCTCATTTAATAGTGGAAACTTTCAGCAATGGGCTCCAAATCCTTGTCCATTCATTGGACAGAAAATTTGAAAGAAAAAAAACAGTACCATTGCAGCTGTAATGGGTCGCCCAATGCCCATGACCTGACCCCTCTCTAGTCTTTATAAGCCGAAGACTTGTCATTTCAATAGCCCCAAAACAAACGCATATCACTCACCAATTAGCCAACGGGGACGGCTTGTTGGGAACCTAAAAAGGCCCCAAAAATAAATATATGCAATTTTATGATAATGAATCATTTGGTTACTTGTGTACAATGTACGTACACTTCAAAAAAAAAAAAAAGGGGAAAAAGTATTCCAAGGGCTGAAATTTTGTCTTTAAAAAAAGAAAGAAAAATGCGTAGTAAACATTTGGTCGTTCACGACTAGCAGTCGGATGACCATAATAACATGTAACAGAGTAGTACTACGGATATCATATGATACTTTTTTTTTAATAAGGACGTGATGACATATACATGTTACATTAGTTTTTTATAAATAAATTATAATTATATTTTAAGTAAAATACAATTTATTAATTATAAGATTATATTTTTTTTATGGTGTTGGACACAAGTGTTTCTGCTATGTGTAGTAGTGAAAAACTATTCCTATGTCGATCATTTAACTTATAAACTTAATGATAACATGTCATGTCCAATTAATTGGCAACTACACAAAATGATTAATCAATGAGAATTTGATTTATATATAATCTTTCTATCGCTTTTAAAAATGTATAGCGCATTGTTCGATGAACATTAAGCTAAAAAATCTGAAACCCAGAAATAAACATGAAATATAAAGTAAAGAAAGTGTGAATGAGTAATCAAAAGTACAAAACCTACTAATCTCCCTTATGTATCTTTTGGTTTTGGTTGACCAATTCTTTTCTCAAAAAATTTGAAGATTTTAAGATTCTTTTGACACATGTTCAAATATCCTTGCGATTTCTTGTGTGAAACCCATGATTGGTTTTTTTTTTTTTTTAAATTACATAATCATTAATTTAATTTTTTATTGTATTGGGGGTTATTTGTCAGTCAACGGCTTGGAACAAGAAATTGATTTTTCACTGTTGGGGATTGATCGGACGGTGGGGAATTTATCATTGGAAAGGGCGGATTAGATACTTGTAGTAGAGTAGACTAATGCTGAATGACGTGGACTTTTAATTGCGCTTTTGCTTTTCCTTTTTTTCACAGAAAATAATTTAATAAGAAAAATACGGTATCTTATGTAAATATGAATTAAAAAAAATTTTATTCTCACGCGCGAGTGAAGCGTCTATGCTGGCACGAACCCGTAACGACGCGAGGCAGTGCTTCGTGTACTTTTCTGCGCGGCAGAACCAACCCTACTTTCAAAACTGAAGACCTTCAAACACGCGATTCTCAGAGCGTGTTTAATCGCGTGTTTTACACGGACCGGTCCCCTCTAAATCGTGAACAACTCGTATAAGTCTCTCTCTCTCTCTCTAATACCAACTAACACAGAAACAACGGAGGAGTTTCTCTCTCTTCGGGGATTTCATGCTCTCTGGTTCCGAATTCTGAGAATTTGGGGGCATCGAAAACCCTAGATTCGTCCCCATTGTTCACTGGTGAGTTTCTCAGATTCGTTTTCGTCTTCGCCGTTTATTTTATTTTATTTTATTTTTTTTGGCAATGTAAACGATTTTTTAGCGTAGATCCGTTTTAGCTTTCGTCTTCCATGTCTGTTATTTGAGTTTTTATTCGTTTAATCGAACCCTGTTCCCATATTGACCTAAAATTTGAAGATTTATTCGCTTTGTTGCATTTGAATCGCCATATTCGAATTTATTTTTGGTTTATTTGAGAATAGCTCTGGATTTGTTTTTGGTTGATTCACACAATGTATTTACGATATGATTGTGGAGATTATATAACCTTTTACTTGTTGTTTTGAGTTTCATGGTGATAAGCATGTTGTGTTTGTTTTTTCAAATTTAAATGTTATATGCTTTTTTTTTTTTTTTCTTGGGTGCTTTAATATAATGGAGAAAAGATTTTTGAGTCCTTTGTCGTGGTTGCTTTGCATGGTACTATCTGTTTTTTACTGGGAAGCAAAAGTTGACTTTTTTGGTGGTTGTGAGTGGAAATCAGCTTCTTTTTCTTCTGAAGTCTTTATTTTATTGTTGTTGAAGAAATTTAGTTGCTAATTTTGTTCCATGAGTGTAATTTGGTAATTAGTCTTTTGGCTCATATTGTTATATTTGTCTACTACATTGTGATGAAAAAGGTATAATATGGAAAAAAAAAAGAGGAGATGAGACTTGAGAGCTTGACTTGTTCATCAGGGTAAACTTATTTAATGCTGTAATCTTTAGAATTTTGAGACCTAGGGGAAGAACCTGAAACTTTACTTCATGAAAGTAAGACAGTTGTACAGTCGCAGAGAGCCTGATCAGTAGTAGCCATCTCCAATATTGAGGTTTAGGGTTCAAATCCTCACCTCTGACCAAAAAATAAAAAATAAAAAATAAATAAATAAAAGAAAGAGAGACAGAGATAGTTGTAGATTCAGTTTCCTTTCCTGTAACAATTAAGTTGAATATTCTACCTTGCTATGGACAGTTTTAAATATGAAATGGACTATTTTGGATAACACTTTAGGGAAGAAAACAGAAAGAGTAGTGTTTCATATAAAATAGGGTCGAGTAGTGTCTCATATAAAATAGGGTCATACCTCCTTGTTATATCCACATTTTTCTGTTTTAGGATAATTACCAAGTCTTAAAATGCAATTTTGTTGTCACAGGGAGGACTGCGGAATTGTTATAACTAACTTATGAAAAATGGATTTGGAAGATAAATTGTTTGCTAAAGGTATGATCCTTATCTTGTGTGTGTTTTTGTGCGTGTGTATTTGTGTGTGTGTGTGTTAATTGCTGCGAATTATTTGGTTTGTCATGCATTTTTTGGGCTTTATATGATTGCTGAGACATTGTTAGAAGTAAAAAGGGAACAAAGTTGTTTGTGTAGTCAATTATTGATCTGTGTTCCTGTTGAATGTGTTGTATCAATTTTATCTTCGATGACTGCAGATCATTTCCTTTTGATCTTGTGGTTAGTATCATTGTTCTTCTCCTTATTTGTCAACCAAATTTTTTCTTTTGGTATGTTCCTTTTCCACTCGTGTTTTGTTCTTCTTCTTCCTTTCTGAATTCTAATCTTTCGTGTGATGTGCTAAGATCAATTTATGCTTCCAAGGTATTGATGTTTTGAAGCTTGTTTTTAAGTTGCTCAGATTTTTACTGAGCACATTCTAGCTGGTGACAGTGATCATCAGTTGCCTAATAAGAGAGTGATGCTAATTATTTCATCTTGTAATCACTAACCAGAGGACAATATGGTTTCATGCCTGATTTAATGTACTTCAGCTCTGTAACTGTTTTGAGATTTGTTATACATATTATCATACTTAAATCAACAAGTTTCTCTAGTCTCCCTTTTCTTTCACTTTCACTGTTATTGATTTTTCAGTTTGTTTCTTCATGTTTTTAATTATGTTTCTTGAAAAGATATTTCTCAGTTCAATTTATGTTTTCCATCTCCAGTTTCTGGTGTTCAAAGTCTTTCTTCCAGTGTGCAAAGCACTCCTGAGAAGAATGGGCATTCGGATGATGCTTCGAGAAGTTCAGAGTTACTTCAAGAATTTTTGAGATCTGGTCCCAAGAAGGAACATTTAAGGACTTGTTTAGATAAAGACAAAAAAAACTTAGTTTCGTCAAAAAACAAAACAATGGAGATAGCAAAGGTAACTAACAAAACTAATAAGAAGCAAGACTTAAGAAAGGCTTCTTCTAGTCCTAGCAATCAACCTTCTTCTAGAAAGCAAAACAGAAAGGGAGAGAATCCCGTGCGACTGCCTCCAACTCCCGAACAGTCTTCAGAATTTGGATTTTCAAACTCATGGATATGTAAAAATTCTGCGTGTAGAGCTGTCCTGTCTGTAGATGACACATTTTGCAGGCGGTGCTCTTGTTGTATCTGTCATTTGTTTGATGACAACAAGGACCCTAGTCTTTGGCTGGTATGCTCGTCAGAATCTGGTCAGGGAGACTCCTGTGGGTTGTCTTGCCACATTGAGTGTGCCCTTCAACGTGAAAAAGTTGGGGTTGTTGATCTTGGGCAGTTGATGCAGCTGGATGGTAGTTACTGTTGTGCTTCTTGTGGTAAAGTCTCTGGGATACTTGGGTGAGTAAGAATTTCACACATCTTAAGGTTAAAATGTAGCGGTCATTTTAGCAGGCTGTCTCTGGTGTTTCCCCCATCCCTTCAATTTTCGCAGTCTTTTTTTTTCTCTCCCCTCGTCTGTGAGATGTTTTCCAATTATATTCCTGAGAATTCCAATTACATGTTGATTCTTTCTTTTAAACTTAAAAACCTCCTGATGTATATAATGTTCACCATTTTTTGTTTCACATAGAGTAGTATTTGAAACAAACCTAGTGCAATAATTCCTGAAGTATATGTATTCTGTGTGGCAAATGATTTTTGTGTAATATGTTTTAGTTGAATTAAATGGTTGGCAATAAGAAAAGTGTTCTAAAGATCCTAGATAAATTAAGAAGAAATGGCACAAGGAAGGAAAAAAGAACTACAAGAAAAGAAAGATGAATGGCTGACCAACGTTTCTAGTGTCAATCCTAGATAAAATAGGATTAGGCAGTTTTTTGGCCTTGGACTGACAATTATGTTCGTTTAATTAATACTGGCAGATCTTGGAAGAAGCAATTGGTTATAGCAAAAGATGCGCGTCGTGTTGATGTACTTTGTTATAGGATATACTTGAGTTACAGGCTTCTGGATGGGACTTCAAGGTTTAGAGAGATGCATGAGATTATTAAAGAAGCCAAGGCAAAACTAGAAACAGAAGTGGGTCCAGTGAATGGTGTATCCTCCAAGATGGCACGTGGGATCGTCAGCAGACTCTCTATTGCCGGTGATGTGCAGAAGCTCTGCATCCTTGCAATTGGGAAAGCAGATGATTGGCTGACGAACGTTTCTAGTATCCATCCAAATTGCAGAGGTTGGAACTTGTTCCAAATCTTGTCCTTTAAATGCTCTGTTTTTGCATGTAGAAGTTGTTAACGTGGTTACTTATGTTCCTTCCTTTTGCAGAGGACTCAATTCCTTCTGCTTGCAAGTTTCTTTTTGAAGAAGTAACATCTTCCTCTGTTGTAATTATTTTAATTGAGCTGTCTAAGGCATCTTTAGAAGATCCTAAGGGCTACAAGCTTTGGTATCACAAGAGTAAGGAAGAGACACATTCAAAAGAGCCTAATTGTGTCTTTCCAAGGACTCAGAGAAGGATTTTGATATCCAATTTGCAGGCTTGCACAGAGTACACTTTTCGGATCATATCGTATACAGAGACCGGGGACTTGGGTCACTCCGAGGCAAAGTGTTTCACCAGGAGTGTTGAGTTACTAAACAGGAATCCCAATTTACTAGCTGCCAAGACTGGTAAGAAAGAGAATGCCCTCACTGAAGGAAGTCCTAGTGGGAAGAGGGAATCTAAAAGTGCAATTGAAGCTGGTTCTTCTTCTGAATTCAAGGTTCGTGACCTAGGAAAGATACTACATCTAGCTTGGGCTCAAGAGCAGGGCCACCTGGAGGGGTTTTGCAGTGCTGATATAGAAAAGTGTTGTGCAGTTAACAAAGTAGTAAAGCCTGAAACTGTACAAGAAGAACGGTTGCCTTCTGTTACACGTGGGCTTGACTTAAATGTTGTTTCTGTTCCTGATCTAAATGAAGAATTAACTCCGCCATTTGAGTCCTCCAGAGATGAAGACAACGGTTGCAGCTTGCAGCAAACAGTTGAGGCTGATGATGATGCTGCTTCTCATGACATATTGAAGACTGGTTTAGCAAGATCACATGGTAGTGGTGACTCCCAGACCTGGACGCATGGGCCGACAGGAGATGTGCCAGCTGTTGATTCCCGGACAGAGTTTTGCCGGAAAAGGGCATTGGTACAAACGAATGAAGAGGCACATGATTGTGACAGCACACTGATTAATGGTTCTCCATTCCGCATCTCTAGTGGTTCTAGTTCCTTGGATGAGAACTTTGAGTACTGTGTGAAAATAATCCGTTGGCTTGAATGTGAAGGTCACATTACACAGGAATTTAGGTTGAAATTGCTTACTTGGTTTAGCCTTAGATCAACTGAGCAGGAGCGTAGGGTGGTCAACACCTTCATTCAAACCATGATTGATGATCCAATTAGCTTGGCTGGACAGCTGGTCGACTCCTTCACAGATATTATTTCCAGCAAGAGGCCAAGGAACGGATTCTGTAGTAAGCTGTGGCATTAAATAAGGAGGGCCATTCTGATATTGAGGATTGCTATTTGCTTCATGTTTACTGTATGTTCTTTTGATAAATGACCTCTGATCAATTTCGCCGTCTTTGTACAGGCAATTTTTTTCGTAATCACCTTCAGAAGTGATTCATTAGTATCACGGGCAAGATTTGTCCGGCTAAGAGATTTGGTTGCTGATCAAGGAAACAAATATCTGATTTTTCTTTGGAGGGAGGCCTTGGATTAAAATTTAAAGGTTTCTAGTTGTAGGGAGGCATTTCTTATTTTCCTTATTGTTGCTAGTTACAGTGACGCAGTAGAATTTCAATTATGGAAGAAATTATGTTATAATATGTTATCATTGCCTTCTTAAATTCAAAGAAGGGTACATGAATATATCATGGATTTTACGTGGTTATATAATATATTTATTGTCACTGATCATTTTTATCGTGGAGTTTATTTTTTCCTTTTTGAAAAGTCGATTTCTTTATTATTTTTTTTAGTCATATTCGATGGTCAGATTACAGAGGTTTGCTGAAACAGAATAATGAGAACTCACTTCGTTTCTGGCCTTTTTGACTGGGAGCAGAGTCTCTATGGCCAGTGGGGATTCAATGACATTCTTATGAAAGGATATATGTAAACATATTTATATTCTTTCCCCATTTATATCATTACCACATTGGATATCCAAATATGTATGCTGTATTACATCAAACTCCATTTCTATGAAACGACTTGTCGTCCATTGACGAATTGAGACGTTAAGAAATGATATAATTCTTAAGATTGGTTTTTAAAAGTTCGATCATATGTTTGGTAGGAAGGAAAATGCAAAGGAATTAAAAAGTTTGAGGAAAAAGTAGGAGAAAATTAAAAAATTGGATTATTTGATAAGAGGGAAAATGGAAGAGAAGAGAAAAGTAGAAACAAAGTGGAAAGAAGAAAATAGTAGGGCCACACAAATTCTGTCTCCTCCCTTTCCAAATTGAGGGAAAATAGAAAGAAATTTTTTTTATTAGTGTATAGATAAATTAAATTATTAAATTACCTTTGCATATTTAATTCCAAATAATAATAATATAAGAGTAAAATAATTATTTTAAATTCAACTAATATTCTTTCTTCTCTACCTACTAAAAACCTATGAAATCTACCTACCAAAAAACTATGAAAAAAAAACTCTATTCTATATTTTTTCTTTTTTTTTTTTTTCTATTTTTTTCTTCCCTCGAATTTTCTTCTCAATATCAAACATAGCTAGGTGGCTAGTCCATATATACATAATCCGTTAAACTTCTCCTTAATTTGAGAGCACAATAATAATTTCATATAATAATTATATTAGTTATTAATATTGTCGGCCGCATACGTTCATTTTATAACGGAAAAGTGCGAATTTGTATTCATTAAATGATAATATGTACTATTGGGAAAAAAATTTAATACTAACATAAATGATAATTTCGTGTCACTTTTTAACATATATAAAACAACCGATATACAAATTAAAAACATAAATGGATGCTGGTATATCGTCAATATTTTCCTTTTAATTGTGAAATGTTTGGATTAGTATCGATATATATATATATATAAACGGAGCGAAAAAGGTTTTCCATGGGAAATGAAAACTATTCGCCCCAGAGGAGGTTTGTGAATAAGGGGTTGTCTGATAATGAGAAAGAAACATCCGTTTTTCTGCTAAACAGGATGTATTGAACTCATAATTTATTAGAGACTTTTTATGAATGCCAACTAAATATCGTAAGTAAATTGCTCCGGTTGTTCAATCATTTGATAAACGATCACTATGCGTCAGACTCAATAGAATTTGATCAATCCTTTTTTCTGTCGTTAAGGCAAGGCGGAGAACTGAACCAAGGGCTCTATTTCTTTATCATCAATCCAATCACTGTTCGAGACCATATATATATGGGCACCAATTCAGTAGGTATTTTTTTTTATTTATGTATAAGTATCAATTTAACTAATGAAAATTTAGCATGTATATTTTTTTATTGTAAAAAATAAGAAAGAAAAAGAGCATTAATAATGCACGTCTTTTCATGCATTTCATTATAATCATTAGATCACCAGATAGTGATCGACAGCTAAAAATAAATACGCTTAAAAAAAAAATACCTAGATTAGTGACCTATATATATATAATTTAAAAAAAAAAAAAAGGCACAACTCCAACAAGCGTCAGCTTACATCTTACTCTTTTTTTCTTTTCTTTTTTTTTTTTTTTTGGTTTTTTGGAGCTAAGTTTACAGCTTACTTTTATTTGACCTCTGCATTCCTCCTCCATTTCTTTTCTTATAGAATATTGGTTTTGGGCAACAAAAGCTTTGTTTCGAGAATCGCTGACGGCCTCACACGTGGAGAAAGCCTGGGTGCGTTAGTGTTTGTGCCTTTGCCATGTCAGCAGAATAGTTGATAAACGGCGTCGTTGTGGGTAAAGCCGATTGGATTCTGTGTGTAATCCTATTACGACTCAAAATCAAGGGACGAAACATGAGGCTCACAAACACGTTCCTTCCTCTCCGTCTCTTCCATCTCTCTCTCTCTCTCTCTCTCTCTAAAAATGCAGCTTCTTCATGCTTCGTCGTCACTGTATATTTCACTTCATAGCTCAAAGGCACACTCAATTACTGGTGAATTTGCTATGTCATTCATTTGGGTCCGGTTCTTGAGCTTGATACTCGTTTTTTAAGTTTGACACACTGAATTGCTTTGTGGGTTTTGTTTGTTTGTCTTTGTAGGACTACTTTCACCAGAGAAACCTCTTTTACCATCATCTATAATAAGTTGTTCGTTTCAGCCCAAAAGACTTGAAAATTCTATCTGGGTATCACGTAGGACCTCCATTTTCAGCTCCATCATGGCTAAAGCTGCCTCTGTTGAAGGTATACTACTTTTCTCTTCTTTTTTCGGGCGAACCCACTAGCTTGACATGACCTGTTGTTAAAAACCGATATACAGTTTGTTCATACAAGAAAGTTGTTGTTAACAACCATTGAGAATCCAGTTTGTGTTCATCTCTCTGAGTTTTTGGTTGAGTTGGGAAAGTTTTTTCCACTATATATCTCTCTCATCCTATGAAGAAAAGCAATTCCATGTGAAGTAGTGGTAATGTACAATTCTTTGCAAAATTGTTTGCTCTTGGGCTTGCATTTTTGTCACACTTTGCGTATTAGTTATATAATTGGTTGGAGGTTGAGATGTTAGAAGGTTAACTTCGTATCCATTAACGTTCCTAGCGATGGAGTTGACAGTCTTGAACCTAAGGGTTTCTACGGAAGCCCCTTTTTGCTATGTTTTCTCGAAGGGGTACTGCATCAATTATGTAACTTCGGATTTTATGCCACGTTTATGAGCTTATCTATATTAATAGCCTTACCAAGTATATCAATGTCCCTGTCTTACAAACAGCTTACCAGGTCTCTATTGCGATTTTTCCAATTGTGATGCATGGTGGAGTTCATTTGTGTTTCCTGATATGTATGAGCATTGCCAATTTTTGTTTATTGGTTTTATCTTTTATTTATTTGTAGCTGGAGCATCTGCAGTATCAAGTGGAAAAGCAGAGAACGATGTTTTGACAGCATTGTCTCAAATCATTGACCCAGATTTTGGGACGGATATTGTCTCATGTGGATTTGTGAAAGATCTGGACATCAATGAGGCTCTGGGAGAGGTCATCTAGCGAATGGATGTGAAATTTTGCTATGAAATACATGTAAAACATGCTGTCCTTACTAAAAGTACTAAGTGCTTTCTTCTCTCAGGTTTCGTTTCGGTTAGAGCTCACTACGCCAGCATGTCCAATCAAGGACATGGTAAATGACACAGCCATCATTGTTTCATCAAGAACTCACATATGTTTGGAATGGTAGACTTAACTTTCTTAATAAGGATATACGTGAATACATTCTATACCCCTTTTCTCTATCTTCCTTATCCATTTCTCAAAATAATCCACCGGAATCAAGCAAAGTGTTGCTTTTAACGGGATCTCTTATAAAGCCATGAATAAAATCTCCAATATTGCTATGCTATTGATAGTAGTCGTGGATGGACTGTGTATAATGTTTGCTTTGACTAGTGATGTAGAGAATGTAATAAGATTTAATTGCGTGACAGTTTGAGCAACAAGCAAATGAGGTGGTGGAAAAGCTTCCTTGGGTAAAAAATGTGAATGTGACTATGTCAGCACAGCCAGCAAGGCCCATTTATGCTGGGCAACTTCCAGCTGGTTTACAGACAATTTCAAATATTGTAGCAGTTTCAAGTTGCAAGGTAGCTTCTTTAGTGCTTTTTGCTGCATTTTCTTTGCTTTTATGCCCATTATGATAAGCTTTATTGTATCATATTGTATTTGGTAAAAGGTCCTTTGCTTATATCATAGCATTGATCGTGCCTGTTAAAATGTGTTCAGGGTGGTGTGGGAAAATCAACCGTTGCGGTAAACTTGGCATACACTTTGGCTGGTATGGGTGCTAGAGTAGGAATATTTGATGCTGATGTCTATGGACCGAGTTTACCAACTATGGTCTCCCCTGAAAACCGACTCCTAGAAATGGTATCACTGTGAAATTCAAATGAGTTTTCCGCCCATTTTGCAAAGACTCTAGTTTTGACCGGATAAAATTTCGTGTAGAACCCAGAGAAGAGAACTATCATTCCTACTGAATACATGGGAGTAAAGTTGGTGTCCTTTGGATTTGCTGGACAAGGTCGTGCAATAATGCGAGGCCCAATGGTTTCTGGGGTCATCAACCAACTTCTCACTACAGCTGAGTGGTACGGCCTGCACCCAGTTAGGGAAAAAAACTAGTATATAAATAAAGAAGAATATGTTAAATGAAGGTTATAGAGCTATAGAAGTAGAATTGCACACAAATATTCAAAACTTTTTCATACTGAAAATATCAATGTAGTTGCTCTCAATGTCTGATGAAATATTTCATCATGTAGGGGAGAGCTGGATTATCTTGTTGTCGACATGCCCCCTGGCACCGGTGATATTCAGCTTACCTTATGCCAGGTCCCCCCTTTTTAATATTCTAGGTTTCTTGGCATAAATGAGTTCCAGGCCATTAATTCAACTATAAGATTTGCCATTGGTATATGGTTAATGTAATGCTCTTTAATATCATGCTTCAGATTAAACTGGAAATGACAACCTATTTGGAGACTAACTATGAATAGGATTTACTCCCAGTACAAACTTTCTGGCATGAAGATTCTTCATTTTAAGCTGGGTAGAATTACATTTTCAGGTGGTCCCATTAACTGCTGCTGTTATTGTTACTACCCCCCAGAAGCTTGCATTTATTGATGTTGCCAAAGGAGTCAGAATGTTTTCAAAGCTTAAGGTATGCATTCTCCTGAACAATCTTTCTAGCCATTAATATCAAACTTGTCAATGTTGAGAAATTTTTTATGCTGTTTAGTAGTGACAAAACATATGAAAGTTGATATGTAGATTGTTTCTTACAAGGGGAGGCAGTTTGTTTGCATTGTAGTTTCATGCGCATGCTAAATTCTTTTCACAGCTTGTTTCTCTCTTATTATGTTTTCTTTTCCTCCTTTAGGTGCCCTGTGTTGCTGTAGTTGAGAATATGTGCCACTTTGATGCTGATGGAAAACGCTATTACCCATTCGGTCGAGGTTCAGGCTCTCAGGCATGCATATTTTCCAAGAATATAGTCTTGCTAATATAAAATCAAAATGCTGATGACTAGAAAACCCTGACATTCAATTTATAGTATTATCTTAAAATAAATTGTGCCACACCTCTCCAGGTTGTGCAGCAGTTTGGAATACCTCATCTGTTTGATCTTCCCATTAGACCAACCGTAAGTCCCATGAGACGTTTTTTTTAACCCAAATACATATCATGTCAAATCTCTCTTATAGTTGAAGTTCCTTACATTTGTTTTGCTCTTGAGAATTTTTGAAATTTAAAGCACTGGATATTATGACCTTTGCTATGCCGGACAAACCTGTTTAAAATTTGATGTCATTCTTTTTTCCCCCTCAAAATATCCTAGCTATCTGCTTCTGGAGATAGTGGAACGCCTGAAGTGGTGGCTGATCCTCAAAGTGAAGTTGCCAGGACATTTCAAGACCTTGGAGTATGTATTGTGCAACAATGTGCCAAAATTCGCCAACAAGGTATCCTATCTCAGTTCTCTTTTATCTAGAAAGATGTTTTTTTAATCTGTTTACAAATATATCTTACTCATGATATATTCCATTTTGAGCCTGCTGAAGACTGAAGTATGAATCAACATGCAAAATTTTAAGAGGACTTTCAGAAATTTGCTCAAATACTAGCAATTTTGTATAAATAGTGATATAGAAATTTAAAACAAAAATGGAGCACTAGAACTTAGAAGTTCAAAATTTTATTAAGATCCAGAACCGGAAGCTTGCAAACTGTTGTATATTACGCTGGACTTTCTTTTCTTATTTTGAGACTAACTACTCTTATGAAACTTTTGCTACATACTTAGAAAATTATTTCCAAAGCTTGATTTTCTTTTTTTTTTTCCCTGATGAATAGTCATCTTTTTGTCAATAGTGTCAACAGCTGTCACCTATGATAAATCTATCAAGGCAATCAGAGTGAAGGTACCAGATTCAGATGAAGAATTTCTTCTCCATCCTGCAACTGTAAGACGGAATGACCGCTCTGCACAAAGTGTGGTATGAAGAAACTCCTTTCGGATGACTAGTTATCCTTCTTATGTTGTTTTCAGATACTTTTTTTTTTATCTGTGATACATAAACTTCAGACAATCATCTTTTAACATACGTGAATATGGAATTTGCCAGTGTAGTAGTCCTCCACTGAACAATGGGCTCATGTCATTTAGAAACAACCTTGCTAAATTTGAAATGATTCTCAAGTCATGTTGTTAGCTGGTTGCAGTAAGGAAAGATGGGTTTTCCACCACTTTGTTCGAAAATAAGTAAAAACTACAAAAAAGCAAAACAGAAATAGAACCTTGAATTTGGTCTTAATGGATTCAGTTTGCTGATTTGGAAAACTAAAGAGGAGATTTTTACTGTTCACTAAAGTCAATGCATAAATATAAAGGTGGAATTCAAAGACATGATGCATGTCTTTGAAAAGAAACTAGCTGATGGAATTGATTGTAAAAGCCAATAATTTGTGTATGGGACCTTTTCAATGGGAATGGGGCAGAGCAGACAAAACTGTTACTTTTTTTAGTTGTTACTTTCCACGAAGAAAATGGGACCTTGACTTCTATTCTAATCTTTTGATAATCAACTTATGAGGGGCTACTTTTCTCCAAACAGGATGAATGGACAGGAGAGCAAAAATTGCAGTATACTGATATTCCAGAAGATATTGAACCTGAAGAAATTCGACCAATGGGAAATTATGCAGTGTCAATAACATGGCCAGATGGCTTTAGCCAGGTAACTTCCATTTTGTGAATTGAAAATAAACTTGCCTTTTTTTTTTCCCCTCTTTAATGCAGAATGAGACTCCTGACAAGGTTGATTGTTATTTGTTGTGCTCGTTTCTTCATGGATGCATCAACTTTTTTACGATACCGAAAGCATTATTTTGACACAAATGCCAAAAAATAATTATATAAATAAAATGTGCCTAGTCCATGCCAGTATGAAGTTACATCTATGAACTTTGACCAATGACATAAAAATAGGAATTACAATCAAATTGGTAGATTAGGTAAAACTTTGAACTGACTTTAAGGGTCACCATTAGGCCTAGAATAGTAGAGATTAACTTATGACTGGACAGTTTGAACTTTGAACGTAGAATCAGCCAGGAGGCAGTAAATAATGATCATTTCTGACCAAGTGACATACTACTAAAATTAAGTTTGTTGTGAGAATGTCAAATTTTATTTCCAAATGTGGTTTACAATCATGAGAAAAATGATCAAATGACTACATGAAATTCAAGTGGAAGAGGGCTAAAGACTAAACTGGCTAAGCTTGTGTAGCCTATACCTACTATTTTACTTTATTTGTTCATATTTATGCTTTTTACTCGGTGGCATTTACTGTGGTGTGCTGCAGATTGCACCATATGATCAGCTGCAGACAATTGAGCGATTAGTTGATGCTCCTCGACCAACTGCTGCAAAGGCATGACAGATTAGAAAGTTGTCATTGGTTATTTTGATTTATTTATATATGCTTGTCGTTGCATGAATATTTCTACATGAAAAATTCTCAAGGTTCATTGTGTTCTCTCGTACAGGTTTAGTAGCTTCAAGAGAAAAACAGTTATTAGAGCCTATACAAGTGAGTATTAATTTAAATGTCCCTCAGGGGACATATTAGTGGTGGTTAGAACCCAAGACTTCGACGGCAAGTGTCAAGTTCAAACCGAGACATTGTTGTGATTTGTGGTCGAGGAGGGAAAAATGGTCTATCATTGTAGAGGCTGGTGCCAATGTGCCATCTCTTCTTAAATTTCCAGATCTCTCTCTCTGAATACATCCCTTTAAGAACTTAGGTATGTATGTATAAGAGTAAGACCATTCAATAGTGAGAATGCTACTAAATTTGTGTGCGTTAGTTCCGTCACCTTCCCTCGTTAAAGATATCCACTAAAGTTGGACTTTTTTGAATATGTATGAATAACCCTTTTGATAAGAAGTCAGCTTCAAGCTGAAAATCGAGAAATATGACTAAATCATTCATAATGAAATGGACCACCTGGAATCATCAAAATCAAATTCATTAAACAGAGTCAAAAGAGAAAAATAAAAATAAATAAAATATGAAAATGACAAGATAATATTTCAATTCTACTCTTTTCCAACAAATTTAGTCGACGCAATTCACTTAATATCTTAGAGTGGGTCACATTTATGTTTTTTGTTTATAAAACTATAAAATTGAAATGAACGGTGATTATGTTCTCAATATATGTTGTTCGACAAAAATCTTCGTCATTCGTATCCTTTTTAAAGAACATACTATAGATTAACGTAAAATTTGTCAAGCAAGCCCTTAATAAGGAACTTAAAAAAAATATTTACCAACTTCAAGTTTAAAGCAATATCACCAGTAAATGAAGAACAAGTGCAGCTATAGTATGCATGCAGCAACCAAAGTGTAAAAGAAGCCAACAATGATGCGAAAGTATTAAATGATGATCCTACTCGTGCTGTATTTCTTTTTCATCCTAATAAAAAAACAACCAAAAAAAAAGATATGAAATATTAATTGAGATAGGGGTAAACTAGGAACCGGCCAATTAATAAGCTCACCAGCTTTGACATAGTTCGAGAGCGAGAGTTTTAAAGTTTCAAGTAACTATAAATGTGTTTTCAACTGTAATGGATGGCCTTGCCTAGTTGCTTGCAGCTTGAACTGTTCCACTTTCTTTCCTTTCACAGCCTTAAATTTTCAAACCACTCCTTGGTCCTTTCGACCGGTCAATATAATAAGGCTATTTGGTAAGGTTCCTTTACCTTTTGGCTTTGATTACAGCTGCTTCACTTAGTCCCCACATCCTTTTTTGCCTGTTTACCTTTTCTTTTCATTAAGATTGCTTCATTTAATGCTTTGATTATATGAAACTTGGAAAAACCATCTTTAAATAAATATAATATCAGTGGATATTTTTTTTTAATTATACATATGTATCATTTTAACCGATGGAAATATTTTTTTATATATTTTTTATATTAAAAAATAAAAAAAATAATATTAATAATACATATTTTTTTTTCCGCATTATAATAATTGGATCACCGAGACTAAAAAAAATGCATACTAAATTGACAATATATATATATATATATATTTATATATTTGTAATCCTTTTCTTGTTAGCGGTCATTTTCCCTTTTTGCATGCTAAAGACCAAAGAGAAATCATAGCTTAACTTTTGAAGCCGCTAGTTACAATAAGAGTACTTAAAAGTAAAAACCAATGCAGCCGGTTTTAGATTATATTTGTATATTTCTTCATCTCGTTAAACCATTTTAATTCACAACACAAATTAAGCAGTTCTGTTCATCTCTGGTGGTGATGATAGTAGAATAGAACACTTATTGATCATTACATTTAGTTCTTTTTTTTTTCCCAAAAAAAATGACAATGTTATTTGTCACTAATTTTGGGACCAGTGACGTTTGT
This sequence comes from Parasponia andersonii, assembly GCA_002914805.1. Taxonomy (NCBI): domain Eukaryota; kingdom Viridiplantae; phylum Streptophyta; class Magnoliopsida; order Rosales; family Cannabaceae; genus Trema; species Trema andersonii. The sequence goes on from JXTB01000034.1 coordinate 742,450, forward strand.
TAAGACAATTTCTGATTAGTAAAAAAGATAAATCGAATCTTGTAACAATATTTATTATATATTACAATGGTAGTTGGTTTTGTAGCTGTAAAATCCGAGATTTTCAAAGGGCAAAATAGTCATTCTATTAATTTTCGAATTAAATAATAGAGGGGTATAATTGCAAACGTTTTAAGAAGCGAGGACTAAAACGTAATTTTTGGAGGGAATAGATTGTAAGAATTTTGAAAGTTAGGGGTCAAAGTGTAATTTTAGAAAATTGTGCATGCCCTACTAATGGGGCACATGTGGCCCTCACTTTTCTTACTCTCTCTCTCTCTCTTCTCTCTCTCGACGGAAAATCAGTTGAAATAGCGACAACTCGCCATTTGCCCCCTTCCTGTTGTCATTAGTTTGTGTAGCTAGTTGGCGTCGAACGGCCATCGTCCTAGGAATCTCCCGCTGTAGTTTTATGGCCGTTGGAGTAGTGTGCTACCGGCGAGAAGCTTTTAAGTGCCGCAGATGTTTTTGGTTACCAGTAATTATTGATGTTTTTGCTTCGTTCATACCCAGAGGGGATATCCATGTTTCGCCTACTAAACTTGGAGGGACAATCATATTGCCTACGCTACCAAATGAGAAGGTAATCAGAAGAAAAATCTCAACGTAGGTTCACGGACTTTGCACTGTTGGTAGGGCCATAACGCCATATTGTAAAACCCCATGATGCTAACCCAGTGCTCATGTTTGATCCTATGACACGTGTACTCTAAACTAATATGTAAAAATAATCATGCAATAATTTAAGTTCAAATGATGCTCTGATTTTTAATAAAAAGGGTTAATTAAATTTCATAAAAAAGTGGGCATCATAATGAACCTATTTAAACATATCCAAAAATAATCTGCACTTAGTAAAGTCCCAGAGCAATATAATATATATCATATAATCAAATTCCATCACAGATATTCAAATTGTTGAAAAATCACGTTTGTTATCATATATTGCAGAAAGTAAGTTTTAATAAAAAAAGATATAAAATAGAGATAACTAAATCCTTACCTCACTAGAATAGTAATGCCACGCTATTAGATCCTTAAGGTGTCATTGGACGATTACTCGGAGGGTCGGAAACCAATTCCAAGCCCTCCATCGTTTTCTTGTGAAAAACTAACTTCTCAATGGAGCTTCAAATCTTCAAACAGACTTCTTCATTGAATTCTTAGCACCAAGAATAGCAAAATTAGATATATAGCTCATCTAATTCGGGTCCGAGTTGAAACCGGACTGTACAAAACGAGGCAAATCTTAGCCATTCGATTTCGTTTTTTGTGCTGATCACTAAACATAGTTATTATATATCAATCTTCTCCATTTTTCGAGTACATTCTAAAAATGACATCAAAAACACAGTCTAACGGTAAGATCAAAAAGTCAAACTCAAGCTCAAAATACTCAAAAATGGCAACTTCCTCTCTTTAGCTTGTTCTACACTCTTAACGGTAGGGATATCAATGGGGCGTGGTGGGATCGTTTTTGTGTTTATCATCTCTGTTCTTATTATTATTTTACTATACGATCCCCGCATCATTTACTATTTAATTTGGTGCAGGACAATTTTGGAGAATTTCTATCAGAGATCTGTTTCCCTATTGGTATACTGGGGTCCTCATTTGGAAGTATCATCTTGAATTAATTAAACAATTTTATGTTAGTCCAAATATTTTAAAAGTTTAAATACATTGAAAAAATCAAAATTAAAATTACATTCATTGAAAATTCCAATTTTAGGTTAAATCCATTGGAATTATAACTTAATAAAAGATCTAAACAACTAAAAAACATCTTTAACGTATTAGAAGTGTCAAATATATAATATTTAATACCAAAATCATACAGAATATAATTCATTTAAAAAGCTAACACAATCCCTAATAACTCAAATAATATATATATTATTAGATTTTTAAAAAAAAAATCTAGTGAAATTATTATTATATGAAAAATAAAAATTAAGTTATATATAATCGATGAGGATTCAGTGCGGGGCACTCAGCCTTATGCCCATCTTGCCCTACCCTACTAAATATTAAAAAGAGAACTTCTGTCTTGTGTCCACATTATTTATATCAATAAAAACCCACCTTATTCGGAGCAGTACATCATGGTGCACTACCCATTTGGTGAAATTGACGTGGCTACTTAATGGAGAGAATAAATCATATTATAGCTTTACTTATGCTTGTCCTAAAGATATTATTCCATTTTATGTTTTGTCTTATATAATGGACCTCTTTGTTTTTATTTTTTCTTTCTTATTTTTATCCCTTTTTTTTAAAGGATTTTTTATCCTTAATTTTAGACAGGAAAGCTTCTCGTAATACTAGGCCAAAAAGGGTAGGAACAAGCAAAACGGTCAAATGGCAAACGATCAGCCAAAATCCCATCTGATAATGAGATTTGGCGCCTTCACATTGCTAGTCTTCTAAAATTGATTTTTATGATCTCTCTCTGTGTGGTTTCGAAGGAACTGGAACCTAAGTAGAAACCCTAACGGTCCACCACTCCTGCCTATTAGAGGAGTCGCTTAATCTAGAATATTGTTGCTACCCATTGAGAAAATTAATGAAAAACTTGACGCAGTTTGGTCCCGCTGGCATGACCATACAACATTGCTATTAAGAATGCATAAAATTCAGAAAATAAGTTATCAATATGAAATTAATAAAAATGCAATTACAGATTCAAGGGAAAAGGAAGAGTAGGAGACTAGGGTTTCTTATTGCAATTGTTTAGAATAATAAAGCGTACATAAAAAAAGAGTATAAATAGCCTACAAGTAAAGAAGATAAAAGACTATTCTACTTTTATTAAATAAATAATAATAAACCTAATATAATTATTTATCAATTAACACACAGAAGAAATTTATAAAATAACTATGTGATTGTTTAAAGTTAAGAATTAAATTTTGTGGTAGCTAGGGTACTAAGAAGATATCTATATGCCAGTTTTGTCACGACCGAAAATCCAAGGCCATGACTTTTAGTAAATTTAAGTGAAAACAGTGATAAACAGAAATTTCTAAAATTTTTAGAAAAAATCGAGTACTTAAAATTTAAGTTTTAGTCCTCAAGAGTAAGTAAATTTTAATATTGGACTAACTCGAGAAATTATAGCATTATCTACTAGTTTTAAATTTCCAAGGTATTTTTAATTTTAAATTTAGAGAAATGATAAATAATAAATTTTAGAAACTTTTTATTTAAATCATTAAGTTTAACAAAAGTGTTCATTTTAAAACTATAGGCCCATAATTAAAATAATTTTCATAAAATCATTTCTATGTCTAAGTACTCAATTAAATATCGAAATCATCCTCATACATCCACTCAGTAAAAATACTACTAATGGCTAAATAAACTTGACTTAGAAAAGGGGAAAATGATACAGAATACGACCAACCAATGAAGAGGACTGGAACTGCAAGCATATGCTAAACATGCTTGCCAAACCACACGAATATCTATCACAGAATAATTTGACACCTGAAACTGGAAGGAAGTGAGGGGTGAGCACATGAATGCTCAGTAGAAAAATCAATTACCTTTTTGGAAAAAACTTTTTTTAGTAATTCTCAATACAACTGTATGGTTAGTAGTTCTGGAAAATATTTTAATAAATATAGAGCATTCGAAACATATATAGAAAATCTTTACAGAAAATCATGCTCAAACCAAAACTAGATATATATCTAGGTTAAAACAGATAGAAAGCCATAATAAAACAAGCATAGTGCACATCACATAAATCAATACATCACATGAGTTTTCATCCTCTCATCACAACTAGAACAACTTATACTACATGTATTGAGTGTTCTCTACCTGACATCTATCTTTGAAAATCGGAGGGACACCCATGTGTCAACTCCTACCGAACTGGAGGGGCACCGAATGCCTACGCCTATCGAATGGAGATACTCAGAAAACAAACCCTGCACGGGTTTACGGGCTCTCGCCGAAGGCAGGTGTACTAATTCGCCTACTACAATACCGTGATGCCTAAGACGACTCTCATGCATGATCATATGAAACGTATAATATATATAGAGTCTCAATCAACAATGCAGTGGTTTAACATTCTAGACATGCTCTAATTTTTAATTAAAAACCCATTTTGTACTTTAAAATCCAAAAGTACAGTTTCTATGGTTTTACCAAAATCTAAGTATAAAAACTTGTATAAAATCATATTTAAAAATATCTAGAGCAGTTTACAGTGTTTCACAAATTCATAGTTGATTAAAATAACTATTCAAATAATTCAATTTAATAAAATCACGAAATTTTATTTTTCAGAATAAATTCCAATTTTAATGAAAATAGTAGAAAACAATGAAATTGAATCCCCTACCTCAATTGAGTATTCAAATAGTGCTACAAAGCTATGGAGAAAGTTTGGTGTCATTTGGGTATCGTTTAGAAAGTTGGACATTGTTTTAGAGCCTTTGATCGATAGGTTTGAAAACTCGATTTTCAATCGGAGGTTCAGATCATTAAACGAACTTCACCACTGAATTTAGAGTACCCAAAAACTCTAGGTTAGACATATAGTTCAACTGATTCGGGCTCGGGCCAAACCCGCACCTACGGCACGCAAAACGAGACGATCTAAGCCGTTAGATTTAGATTTTCTTGCCCGTCCCCGATTATAGACAATATATATATCAAAATTTTCGTTTTCACGAGTACATCACAAATATGAGGTTTATTTTACGATCTAACGGTCGGATTGAAAATTTTAAATATAAAACGAAAATAAATCAAAATTAACAAAAATGACAAAATTCAATCCGGGCAATATTGAGTTAAGATATATATACCATGTTGAAGATCGTGACTAGACGAGTCAAACCCAACCGGATTAATGGCGAAACGTCGCCGGAATCGGCATCGGCGAGCTTTGGAAGCCGCAGCATTTTTTGGCTATTTCCGGCAAACGGCAAGCTTTCAGGTGGCGAGACCTGTGGTGCAGTGATCATCCGGAGTTGGGCTCTCTTCGCCCGCCAGTGGCGGTCCTCGTCGACGTTTGGAAAAGCTTCGTCGGAGCAATGCCAGAAATCGGCGTTTTTGGCCGGTAAATCGCGGGAGAGGAGAGAGAAGGAGCTGAGGGAGAATGATGCAGGCCACATGTCTGCTCTTAAATGGGCAGTGCAAATTTTTTTAAAAATTACACATAAGTCCCTAATTTTAAAATTTTATTTCAAAATAGTCTTTCAATTTTTCAAATTAGTCCCTATATCAAAATCTCTTTCAAATTAACCCAAAATTTGAATTTTTAATTAAATTTTTATATATATTTTTAAAAGACTAAAATACCCTTCCAAAATTTAAGGGGTTTTACATCATTCCCTCCATAAAAAAATTTTGTCCCGAAATTCAGAAACAACTGAGAAACAAATAAAACAATGAGAGGTAATAGCCAAAAAGAGTAGTGAACCACCGGTTATAGAGTGTAGGAATAAATCTAACACTAGTTAAATCAAGAAGTGTAAAACTTGCACTTCTTACTTGGTGTTAGGATTTTGCCAATAGCAATACCACACAAATGTATATGATAAGGACGTGCACAAAAGATACAGAATCGCAAGATGACTCATCGATAGGCATAAGGCCTTGATACAAGGATTAGGAGATGACGACCCCAAATCGGTAATCATTCGCAGAAGCAGTAGTGTTAATTAGTACTAGAAGTCAAAACACCAGAAATTCTATAATCAGGATAGTGATTATTAGGCACCAATACAATATAGTAGATCAAATACCAGGTATGTACAACACTGTCCCTAGATTATATCAGATCAATAATATACTGGGACCATTCCATTTGTCTACATCTAAACTTGGTTTTAATCAATCACTGGGTCCAAAGACTCTAACAAGATTCCTTATCAATGCAGGATAATACTCAATAAGGTTTCAAGCAGAAGACAATTATACTTGTGTTACACCACACACAAGATAGACGAGTTCAGAGGCCAAAAATGACAACAAGAGTACAATGACATAAGTCATTTACCGTTCCTCATAACGAGCAAGTAACAATCACATACACAAGACATTTCTAGTCAAGGACAAGACTAGAATCACTATGATTGGAAATCTCCAATACAGAAGCACTAGGCATAATAAATGCCAATAGAACCACAACAGTTCAAGCCTATAAAATACACGTATCCATATAACAATATTATCCAAAGACTTCCCAAGTCTTTTATCCAAGGTAATATCACAGAGTATTAATTCATACCACAATTAAACCCAGAGACTCTCCAAGTCTCTTTGTCCAACATAGGATTATAATAACAATCTCAATTCATCAATTACCTCCAAAAAGTCTTAGGTATAAGAAAAATTCATATAGAAATGACTAAATACCAAATATGCAAATACAACCAGTGACAATACTACAATGTCCCAGAAACAGGATTCTAATAGAATAGGTTATCTCCGTGGCGACGTCTGTCTTTTATCTAATCTCATTTTATTTTAAAAATCATGAACAATTTTTCAGAAATATTTTTGAAAACATGCGATACAAAATTAGGGGTATATAGGAATACTACACCAGTTCACAATAAAGTCTTACCTTGGCCATAAGTAAACCAAACTTGAACTTCAAGTATTTCTTTTTCAAAATATAGTAGCAAGAGTTCAATAACTCTCTATATAAACTCATAAGTGATCTGATCCCTATGCTATCAATTATACCACCATAATAATGCTTGGATTCAACTCAAATCAAGTAATGAGTTACAAACTGAACCCAGTACTACCGAACTCAATGATAACTCTAATCTAAAATAGATTATAACAAGAGTCTCCAATAATCCCTAAAAGTCAGTACAAGCAAAGTACCACAAGTAGTACTCACTCATTAACGTCAAGAGGGAATACATTGACAAGATCGATTCTTGTCATCATCAATCAATCAATTTCGTATTTAACACACCAATTCCACTTATTATGCTGAGTAAGTAGGACAAGAAGAATATATATATATATATATATATATATATATATATATATATATATATATTTTGATATATAGTTTACTGATCAAACGATCAAGTACTTAAAACATGACAATTTCTTAAAACATGACAATTTCTTTTAAATCATAGATAAGCATAATAGAAGTTTTTCTCAAAATTTCAAGGCTTTTCAAAAATTCTCGAACATATCTTNAGAAGTGTAAAACTTGCACTTCTTACTTGGTGTTAGGATTTTGCCAATAGCAATACCACACAAATGTATATGATAAGGACGTGCACAAAAGATACAGAATCGCAAGATGACTCATCGATAGGCATAAGGCCTTGATACAAGGATTAGGAGATGACGACCCCAAATCGGTAATCATTCGCAGAAGCAGTAGTGTTAATTAGTACTAGAAGTCAAAACACCAGAAATTCTATAATCAGGATAGTGATTATTAGGCACCAATACAATATAGTAGATCAAATACCAGGTATGTACAACACTATCCCTAGATTATATCAGATCAATAATATACTGGGACCATTCCATTTGTCTACATCTAAACTTGGTTTTAATCAATCACTGGGTCCAAAGACTCTAACAAGATTCCTTATCAATGCAGGATAATACTCAATAAGGTTTCAAGCAGAAGACAATTATACTTGTGTTACACCACACACAAGATAGACGAGTTCAGAGGCCAAAAATGACAACAAGAGTACAATGACATAAGTCATTTACCGTTCCTCATAACGAGCAAGTAACAATCACATACACAAGACATTTCTAGTCAAGGACAAGACTAGAATCACTATGATTGGAAATCTCCAATACAGAAGCACTAGGCATAATAAATGCCAATAGAACCACAACAGTTCAAGCCTATAAAATACACGTATCCATATAACAATATTATCCAAAGACTTCCCAAGTCTTTTATCCAAGGTAATATCACAGAGTATTAATTCATACCACAATTAAACCCAGAGACTCTCCAAGTCTCTTTGTCCAACATAGGATTATAATAACAATCTCAATTCATCAATTACCTCCAAAAAGTCTTAGGTATAAGAAAAATTCATATAGAAATGACTAAATACCAAATATGCAAATACAACCAGTGACAATACTACAATGTCCCAGAAACAGGATTCTAATAGAATAGGTTATCTCCGTGGCGACGTCTGTCTTTTATCTAATCTCATTTTATTTTAAAAATCATGAACAATTTTTCAGAAATATTTTTGAAAACATGCGATACAAAATTAGGGGTATATAGGAATACTACACCAGTTCACAATAAAGTCTTACCTTGGCCATAAGTAAACCAAACTTGAACTTCAAGTATTTCTTTTTCAAAATATAGTAGCAAGAGTTCAATAACTCTCTATATAAACTCATAAGTGATCTGATCCCTATGCTATCAATTATACCACCATAATAATGCTTGGATTCAACTCAAATCAAGTAATGAGTTACAAACTGAACCCAGTACTACCGAACTCAATGATAACTCTAATCTAAAATAGATTATAACAAGAGTCTCCAATAATCCCTAAAAGTCAGTACAAGCAAAGTACCACAAGTAGTACTCACTCATTAACGTCAAGAGGGAATACATTGACAAGATCGATTCTTGTCATCATCAATCAATCAATTTCGTATTTAACACACCAATTCCACTTATTATGCTGAGTAAGTAGGACAAGAAGAATATATATATATATATATATATATATATATATATATATATATATATATTTTGATATATAGTTTACTGATCAAACGATCAAGTACTTAAAACATGACAATTTCTTAAAACATGACAATTTCTTTTAAATCATAGATAAGCATAATAGAAGTTTTTCTCAAAATTTCAAGGCTTTTCAAAAATTCTCGAACATATCTTCAATATATTTAAAAGCATATCTTCTTTTCATTAGAAAATCACATTATACAAATAATTTCTCATGGTTCTTTATTATTAAAAAAAACTTTAGGCAATGTTTTAGTGAGGCTTCCTTTGAGCTTTATAACTTTGAAATACCGCACTCTGACAATTTTACTAAAAACAATTTCGAAAAATATTTTAACGATAGGAAAAACCTATAAAGGAGTTTAGAAAATATTAGAGTGTGTCAAGTGTTTTTTTTTTTTTTTAGAGTCTTACCCAACTTGTCAAGCATATTAATCTATAGCTCATATATATTTGAAAATCCAAATTTCATAAATCAAACAATTTAAATTTTTAATTTCAAGAAAAATACCATACATCATTTTGTATTACCTAAATATCTCTAATGCTTAGGTATTCAAAACCAAAATATTTTTATTTAAAAACTCAAATAAAATGTCACTCCAAGTTTCCAATATTAGGAGTTCCCAACACTCAGGATATAAAATCAATTTAACTACACAAGTGCTCAATTATCCAATTGAGACAAATAATACAAAGTTAATTCCACTTAACTTACTTACCCAACAAACAAGATATTTATGGCATACCAAAGATTTAACAATTCAATAATTACTAAAATCATATATAGCTCAAATAAACAAGCCACATATACATAATGAAAATCTTAGAAGGATAACTAAACCCTTGCAGTAAGATAAATAGGGTCATGACAATAAGATTTCATAAAGCTTCTAAATAAGTTTTCAAAATATGAAAGTTTTCAATTTATGTAAGATTCCAAACAAATCAGCATAATAAATTTTTCTTAGTAAAATTCTTGTAACAAGATATCATACATTTGACTGTTAGGAATATATGCACAAATTTTTAAAAATTTATTTGCATACTTCACTAAATCACGCTAATGATTTTTTTTAAAAGTCAAACTTTTTGCCAAAAATTACCACATAATTTTTGCCATAAACATTTTATGTTTATTTTCAAGTCAATTTGTAAATTTATTATCGAAAGCTTTCTTTAGATTCAAAATCATGTGACAAGTAGAAACTCGAAAATTTTAGCAAGAGTATCTACTATATTCAAAACTAGGAAAAATACTTAGAAACTTTATTTCTAAATTAACACCACTAAATGTGTAATGAGACCTCACTAGTACCACAACTAGTTTTTAAGTAAAGCAATTATTTAAATTTTATATTCCTGGTCATTTCATAAACATTAATTTCAAGTGGTATTATTAATTTTTAAAACCATATATTTCTTGAAAAATATAAATTACATACACCCAACTGTTTTTCAAAATTAAGACGTATATGGTTTCTTTGAAAATAAAAATGATACATTGGTCAAATATAAACGTTTACCTCATGCAGAACCAATTTTTATTAACTTGAAATTTTCCAAAGTTTCAAGACCAATTAATCAAGCTTATATCTAACCAAATTTAAATTTTACAAAAATGTCTACATTTAAGGCCACATAAATAAATTTGACAAAACTAGTACAATGCAACATTCAAGTAAACATAACATATCATATCAATTTATTAATCAATTAAATTCCACCAATTCAAGAATTTTCTTACAAAAATTAAACTTGGTAAGACTAGAAAAGAACATTTTTTTTACCAAGTTCATATTATTAAATCATCTCATGAATGTNATTTCTAAATTAACACCACTAAATGTGTAATGAGACCTCACTAGTACCACAACTAGTTTTTAAGTAAAGCAATTATTTAAATTTTATATTCCTGGTCATTTCATAAACATTAATTTCAAGTGGTATTATTAATTTTTAAAACCATATATTTCTTGAAAAATATAAATTACATACACCCAACTGTTTTTCAAAATTAAGACGTATATGGTTTCTTTGAAAATAAAAATGATACATTGGTCAAATATAAACGTTTACCTCATGCAGAACCAATTTTTATTAACTTGAAATTTTCCAAAGTTTCAAGACCAATTAATCAAGCTTATATCTAACCAAATTTAAATTTTACAAAAATGTCTACATTTAAGGCCACATAAATAAATTTGACAAAACTAGTACAATGCAACATTCAAGTAAACATAACATATCATATCAATTTATTAATCAATTAAATTCCACCAATTCAAGAATTTTCTTACAAAAATTAAACTTGGTAAGACTAGAAAAGAACATTTTTTTTACCAAGTTCATATTATTAAATCATCTCATGAATGTAAACTAGCATGTCATGTCTACTAACAAGTCCAACTGATGTATGATAGAAAGTTACAAAAATATACTACCAGATACTCAAACTGATTAGGCACACACAAATAATTTCTAAGAAATTCAAATTATAACATCACAAGCACAAATGATGTCAAGTTATGCCAAAACAAGACACAAGAAACTGAAATTGCTATTTTAGAACCTACGAGGTTCGTATAGTTCATCACAGTAATGGACATAGGAGTACAAGAATAAATATCCATTTGAATTTAGGAATTTCGACAAGGGTGGATTTCACTAGTCTCATGTCATCTCCGACACTTCTGAGACAATAATTTCAAGGGGTATAACCATCCCAAAGATACCAAAGTTCCACTTTAGGGAGGTAAACGAATGATTTAGAACGAATCAGAGCAAAGTCAACATATTTAGCCAATTCCTAAGTGATGTATGAGGTATTTGTCAAATACTTTTCAAAATTCTTTTTAAACATCAAATATCACAGGCAAGATCCTAGATGGATCTGAAGCCTAAAGCTCTGATATCAAATCTATTACGACTGAAAATCCAAGGCCATAACTTTTAGTAAATTTAAGTGAAAACAGTGATAAATAGAAATTACCAAAATTTTCAGAAAAAGTCGAGTACTTAAAATTTAAGTTTTAGTCCTCAATGGTAAGTAAATTTTAATATTGGACAAACTCGAGAAATTATAGCATTATCTACTAGTTTTAAATTTCCAAGATATTTTTAATTTTAAATTTAGAGAAATGATAAATAGTAAATTTTAGAAACTTTTTATTTAAATCATTAAGTTTAACGAAAGTATTCATTTTAAAACCATAGGCCCATAGTTAAAATAATTTTCATAAAATCATTTCTATGTCTAAGAACTTGATTAAATACTGAAACCATCCTCATACATCCACTTAGTAAATATACTACTAATGGCTAAATAAACTTGACTTAGAAAAGAGGAAAATGATACAGAGTACGAACCAACCAATGAAGAGGATTAGAACTGCAAGCATATGCTAAACATGCTTGCCAAGCCACACCAATATCTATCACAGAATAATTTGACACCTAAAACGGGAAGGAAGTAGGGGTGAGCACGTGAATGCTCAGTAGAAAACTCAATTACTTTTTTAGGGAAAACCTTTTTTTAGTAATTCTCAATACAACTGCATGGTTAGTAGTTCTGGAAAGTATTTTAATAAATATGGAGTATTGGAAACATATATAAAAAATCTTTACAGAAAATCATGATCAAATCAAAACCAGATATATATCCAGGTTAAAATAAATAGAAAATCATAATAAAATAAGCATAGTGCACATCATATAAATTAGCATATCATATGAGTTCTCATCCTCTCATCACAACTAGAGCAACTTGTACTACATGTGTTGAGTGCTCTCTACCTGACTTCTATCTCTGAAAACCGGAGGGACACCTATGTGTCAACTCCTACCGAACCGGAGGGGCACCGAATGTAGATGGTCAGAAAACAAACCCTGCACGGGTTTATGGCCTCTCACCGAAGGCGGGTATACTAGTCCACCTACTATAACACCGTGATACCTAAGACGACTCTCATGCATGATCATATGAAATGTACAATATATATAGAGTCTCAATCAACAATGCAATAGTTTAACATTCTAGACATGTTCTAATTTTTAATTAAAAATCCATTTTGTACTTTAAAATCCAAAAGTACAGTTTCTATAGTTTTACCAAAATCCAAGTATAAAAACTTGTATAAAATCATATTTAAAAATATCTAGAGCAGTCTATAGTGTTTCACAAATTCATAGTTCATTAAAATAACTATTCAAATAATTCAATTTAATAAAATCACGAAATTTTATTTTTCAGAATAAATTCTAATTTTAATGAAAATAATAGAAAACAAGGAAATTGAATCCCCTACCTCAATTGAGTATCAAATAGTGTTATGGAGCTATGGAGAAAGTTTGGCGTCATTTGGGTATCGTTTGGAAGGTCAGACGTCATTTTAGAGCATTTGATCGATAGGTTTGAAAACTCGATTTTCAATCGGAGCTTCAGATCGTTAAAAGAACTTCACCATTGAATTCAGAGCACCCAAAAACTCTAGGTTAGATATATAGTTCAACTGATCGGGCTCGCGCCGAACCCGGGCTCACGGCACACAAAACGAGACGATCTAAACCGTTAAATTTAGATTTTCTTGCCCGTNNTACAACTATGAGGTCTATTTTATGATCTAACGGTCGGATTGAAAAATTTAAATATAAAACGAAAATAGCTCAAAATTAACAAAAATAGAAAAATTCAATCTGGGTAATATTGAGTCAAGATATATATATATATCATGTTGAAGATCGTGACTAGACGAGTCAAACCCGACCGGTTTCATGGCAAAACGTTGCCCGAATCGGCGCCGGCGAGCTTCGGAAGCCGTAGTGTTTTTCGGCTATTTCCGGCAAATGGCGAGCTTTCAAGCGACGAGACCTGCAGCGCGGTGATCATCCGGAGCTGGGCTCTCTTCGCCGGCCAGTGGCGGTCCTGGTCGACGTCGGGAAAAGCTTCGTCGGAGCAACGCCGAAAATCGGCGTTTTTGGCCGATAAATCACGAGAGAAGGAGCTGAGAGAGAATGATGCAGGCCACGTGTCTGCTCTTAAATGGGTAGTGCAATTTTTTTAAAAATTGCACATAAGTCCCTAATTTTAAAATTTTATTTCAAAAATAGTCCTTCAATTTTTCAAATAAGTCCTTCTATCAAAATTTCTTTCAAATTAATCCAAAATTTGAATTTTTAATTAAATTTATATATATATATATTAAAAGACTAAAATACCCTTCCAAAATTTAAGGGGTTTTACAAGTTTGAATGTTTATGCATTGTACTAGATTATTCATATCAATTGTTAATTTGTTTTGTGTTATTTATTTCGTTCTTGTATACTTGTTTTCGAGAGTGCCTGCAATCGATCGACTTAATTTCAGTGGAAAAAAAGGCTATTTTATTTGTCCAACTAAAAAGAGAGATTAATTATTTAAGCGCCAATTTAGTTAAAATGTTTCTAATATTAATTGTTGATAAATTTTCCATGTATTAAACTTCGTTCAAAAGAAAAATATATATTTCACTCCAAAAATTAGTAGAACCCCAGTTCATTCTGGATTATACATCCAAATTAATCAGAAGCTAAAATAAATATATTGCCATTGACAAACGTTATTAAGATGAGATATGCCATTGACAAGGCTATTAATTAAGGTGAGATAACTCAGGATCAGTCTTTTGTATTGGAGATTGTAGTGAAACGCCTTGATCGTGACACTGACTTATAAACCACGTTTTACAGCTCTGAGATTTACAAACAAGAAAAATATCTTTGACGAGATCAAGTACTAATTTGACCATTCATGTCGTGATCGTAGACAATTAATATCGTCAGCATGAATTTAATAATAAATTTAAATAAAGGAAGAAAAGTTATCAGTTGTCTTCTCCCAACTTTAAATGGTTTGTACGTGAAACTGTTTTACATGTGTTTTTTTTTTTTTAATACGAGTTTTATATGTGTTATGTAGTGATTACTTCAGATGATATCATCAGTATTATATGTTACAATTAAAAATGCATAATGAAAATTGATGGAAGATCATAATAAAACCTAACAGTTCATAGACATACAATAAATACTGAGCATCATTTATCCTATCACAAAATTTATATATGTATATATATTTCTAATTTTTATATATATTTATATATATATATATCAATATTATCACCACAACTGCGTGAGCACTAATTACAAATAGGTTAGTTGGCTGGTCACTTTCACTCTCTCGAGCTCTTGCCTCCAAATAATTTTCAAGTTTTAGACCTAGCTAACAAATGAGGCCACCTTAATTAATTTGCAGTGACAAATGACCTCTCAATTTTGGGCGGGTCAAAAATGAAGGCTATTATAAATTAAGTTGCTAAATCATCTGGTCTTATATGGTTGATTAGGAAGCAAAAACAATGGAACTAGCACAAATGATTCAGAATCAATATATCTCTATATTGATTGTCTCTCATAATATATGTATATATATATATATATTTATTACTTCCTCAAGTTCAGATATATATATATATATAGGTTGCCAATTCAATAGGTATTTTTTTTTTACTTATAGATAGGTATTTTTTTTAGCCATTGGATCACCATTAGATGGTGATCCAATGGCTATAATGAAGTATATGAAAAGACGTGCATCACTAATGTTCTTTCTCTCTCTTACTTTTTACAATAAAAAAAATATACATGCTAAATTTTTATTGGCCAAATTGATACCTATGCAACCTATGCATAGGTAAAAAAAAAAATAAAAATCATACTGAATTGGTGCCTTTTATATATATATATATATATATGGTCTGCTACATGTGGCTCAATTACTCGGGCTGTCCTGTCAAAAATTCCTATTAACTGGTAGTGAATGTTTATATGTCTCAATTATATAAAGGGTATTGGTTTTAAGCAAAAACTATAAAAGATAATGCTATGAACGTTATTTTTTTTTTCACCAAAATTTTACACCAAACTACGTGGCATGCTTTTTACAAGTTTTATTTTAAAAGTATGTAAGACGACACTATTTAAAGATATGTAATAGAGACACTCTCAAACTCATTGTTTATATCATAATACTAAATGGTGTCAGATAATTTTCAACAAAAATTAACATTATTTCAAAATGTGTGTCACATTTCTTTAGGAAAAAAAAAATTCGCCTCGCATTAGTTAGTGTAAGGTTATCTTGCACTGAGTGATTTTCCTTATTTTCTTCATTGTTCTTTAAAAAAAACTATATGAATATGGGACAGTTGAGGAATTTTCCGACAGATAAAGAATTGTTTTTGTGCTCAATCACAATTTTTCAAGGAAGTTACTGGCTTCTCCTCGTTACTATTACTTTGGATAACAAATAGTAGCATTTGACTTATCTATTTTTTTTTCCTCCTTATTTTTGAATTTAGATTTTTGGGATTTTGACTTATCTATGTGTCATATGGTCCTTAAATCTTGATGAATTCATGCATCTGGATTTGTGATGAGGGAAGAAGAACGTGGTGGGGTAACAAAGCTTTAATGGGAGAAAAAAGGCAGAGTTTGGACTTATCTGAACTCCTCTGTGGACGACACAAATCACAAACCAGATAAAGACAAAAAGGTCCTTTTGGTACTGTCCGAACACACACAAAAAAGAAAAAAAAAAAAAAAAAAAAAATGAATCCACAGGATCCGTTACTGCCTACTCTGTTGTCACTGTCGGATCCCTCTCCAGCTACGGCTAGTGGGCCTGGCTATGGGCCCAGGCCTGCCCTCCTGCTACTACCGCTCTTATATATTGTGATGGTGGTTGTGGTTCTCCATCATCTTTTGATTCTTATTGGACCCGCCCCTCATTAATTATGATCAACCGCTGAATCGCTTAATTTATTACTACTTTTACGTACACCAACCCTTAAAAGTTTTAGACCCCCTTTGTTTTGCAAGTTAACAGCGTTACTATAGCATTAACAATATTGTTTTAATAAGGAGGAGGAGGAGAGTGCTTAGGAAACACAAGGAGTTTGATAGTTTATGGAAAATCTCAATGTGAAAAAGCATACCGATTGTGTATGCTTTTCCACAAAATGAAGAGTACACTTTTTGGTTGAGTATCTATGTTCAAAAGCCTTGTAGATTGTCTCAACTTGCCCTCAAATTATCAGAAATTTTAGTGTGTGTTGAGTAACGGGTATAAGAGGAAGAAATGAAACAAATGAAAGGGACAAGGAGATTAATTAATGAATAGATTTTGCACAGAGAACGGTGGTTGCTTGGTAAGAAAGATTTTTGGATTGGATATAAAGCAACAAGTTTCAATTATTTTGCTCAATTTTCAATTCCTCTAAACTGAAGTGATTTTATGAGAGAAATTTCTCACTCTAGTATCGTAATAGTCATTGTAGAAATAAAACCTTCGCATTTCTCCTTTTCAATTCTTCCTCTTACCAAACAAAGAAGATAATTTTGGTTTTCTCTCTTCCTTTTCATGCCAAACATAATAAAGAAAAAGTGTTTTCCTTCCTCTCCCATTTCCTTCCCTAGCTATTCACCTAGCTTTAATTTCTTTTCATCTCGATTCTCTCCTACTGAACATAGTCTTAACTTTACCACCGATACCGCTTAAAATAAAATCATCACTTGTCAAGAAAACATATAATTTAATATATAATATATATGGTTGCCAATCTAATAGGTATTTTTTTTCTTTACCTATGGGTATGTATTCCAATGGCTATAATGAAGTGCATGAAAAGACGTGCATCATTAATGCTCTTTCTCTCTCTTATTTTTTACAATAAAAAAATGTGCATGCTAAATTTTCATTGGCNTTTGTTTAACTCCCAATTTTCGTTTCTTTAAATTAATGCCTAAATTTGTTCCTTTTAGAGAAACTAAATACCTTATTAGGAAATTTAACCATCTATGTTACTCCTTTATTTATTAGACATTTTCAGCTTCAAATACATATATATATATTTTTAAATTTTATTATGAAATATATACATAAACTGATTTATTTAAGTAGGATTCGAACCTTCTCTCCCACGCACACACAAACACTTCCCATAATCCTAGACTGAACTAAGCTTCATAAACTCTTTAATTGTCAACAACAATGGCAAGAATTCGACATAATTAACAATTTTCAGCCAAAAGCGATCCTGAAGCTTTCCCTTTGATCTGTCGCAAGTAGTGGTGTTTCAAGTCTAGGTTTTCTTTTTCTTTTTGAGTTATAATTCTGTTTGATGAACCGTATTTCTCATCTTATTCAAACCTCCAATCCACCTAACATGTTAATTTACGAAAATTACGTTATGTACTACACATGTGTGGCATTAATTTTCTACGTGTATTATGGCCTTACGAAGCGAAAAAAAATAGTGGTATGGGAATCAAAGTTTAATTTTTGATAATTTGGGAGACAACTTGAGAAAATCAACATAATTTAGGGCAAACTTGAAATTTTTTTTAATCAAGTACAAAACTTTATTAGTACCAAAAAGAGAAGTGTTTGTCACAGTTAGTCTAAAATTTTTGGGAATATAAACGAGTGTGGGAGAAGCGAGTGTTACAATCCTAGTTAAGCCATTTTGTATATAAATTTTATAAAAAAAAATTTGCAAAAAAAAAAAAAAAAATACTAAACAAAAAAGAGAGAGTTTTTGTTAGTTTGTGGTGCCGCCCCGTTCACTTTGCCCATATATAGAGGCAATATCGCAATAATTATGTGAGCAAATACATATACATCCTATTATGTTAGTAGCGAAATTTGTTTTTTCAAGTCCTTTTATTAAGGAATGCTTGTGTCAGATATATACACACTACAAGAAAACAGACTTTTACGGACGAGCTATGTAAAATCCATAGGAGAAATGTATATTTGCCAATGTTATGGGCTAAAATTTGTCGGTAAAAGTTGTCCAAAAAATCTAATTATGGGCACTCTATGCCGACGGGCCCGCATCGGTATATTTGTCAAATACTGACGGATAATTTATTTTCCATCGGTAAAAGGATATTGAAAAAAATGTACGTCACTTTACTGCGAAAATAAATACTATTTGGCATCTATAAAAATTTTTTTATCCAAAATTAAAGAATTTTTAAGGTACCTTTGCCGAGAGAGAGTCTTTATTCTATCGGAGAATTCCCCAAAAATTAAGACTTTTGCCGATAGGCTTCCACTACCTTGTCCGCAAAGAAGATAATTACCGACGAGTTAACCAATATTACGTCGGTATAGGGCAGACTTAAAAAGAGGGCTTCGGATAGGCTTTCTAGACGCTTTGAGTATTAGAATAAGCATGACGCTAAATACACGCGTATAATATTTAAGCATATCCCGACGAAAGATTGACTTTGCGTCGAGAAAGAGTATTAAAAATGAAACCCTACATGTTCACTTGTTTTCTTTTACTTAGCCACTTTATCTATTTCTCTTTCATCTGTTTGAGTTTGCCCCTCCATCCCCCTCTCTCTCATTTGATCGATTCTCTCTCCTCCATCTCCCATCTCTATCGGTTGTGTCTCTCTTCCATTCCCCTCTCTCATTCGACCAATTCTCTCTCCTCTATCCCTCCTTCTTTCTAGGCTGTGTCTCTCCTCTCTCTCTCCTCCACGTCTTGGCATCTCGACATCTCCGCTATCCTATCTTCTCTCTAAGGTAAGTTTTGATTTCTATTTTATTGATTTTCTTTTTTATTTTTTAAAATTTCTTTAACAGATCTGTTCTTTTCTTCTTTTTTTTTTTTTTGAAGATTCTACTTCTCATCTTTACGGGTATGTCTATCTCATCTTCTATATATAAAACACATTAATATTGTTGCTAGAGTATGTTGTTAATTTTATGGGGTTTAAGCTTGTTTCGATTATTATTTTTTAATGAATGCTTGTAATGTGCTTTTGTATGGTGATTACTGATTCCTTATGTTGCTTTATTTTTCTGGGTTGTGTTTTTTTCCTCTATTTTTGGTGTTATTTTTCTGGGTTATTGTTTCATTTTTTCTCTATATGGGAGAATTAAGTAATTGAGTTGACAAAAATTATCTTTTTTGGATGTGGGTTTTGGGTTTTGATGCTTTTTAGGAAATGGGTATACTTGTACATATTTTTACTAAATTGGATGCTTCATCTTGAATCTGATTCTCTATTGTTCTTATTTATTTTTTCACTATTTTGGTATTTTATTGTTCTATGTTCTCTATTTTTCTTTACTTTTTACCAAATGGGTATACTTGTGTATATTTTGTCACCATCTTTATGGTGGTCTTTGGAGAAGAGTATATAATTTGATTATTCTCTTGTATATAACTATTATTATCACTATAAAAATATCTATTTATTATGTCACTGCTTTATAGGGTTCGTGAAAGTGTTATATATCTTGATGGTGTTATATATATATATATATATATTTTCTATTATAGTTTTTTAATTGTAATGATTCAATTAAGTATATAATTATGTTTGGTTCTAATTTGGGTGATGGATTTAAGCCTTGGCTATTTGATTCGGTAGTGGTAATGTATTTGGATCTAGGTGGGGCCATAATAGGTCGATGAATTTTAGATCATGTCCAAGGTTTTAAGGACTAGATCTAGGTAGCAGAAAAGGTTGGGGGCACTTCCTCGCCTGAAAAGTATAGGAGGACAGAGGACTGCCAGTACGGGACAAGTCGCTGAGACCATCGCCACCTTAAAGCAGCAGCTAGCCGAGAAAGATGCGGAGCACGCACGATGGATCGACGAGACTCAGCGACAAATGGCCGAAAAGGAAGCAGAGAACCAACACCAGCTCGAGGAGACTCAGCGACAACTCAACAAGCAAAATCAGATGCTTCAAATATTGTTTGCAAAGCTCGGTATTGAGATGCTACCGCCTCTGCCTCTAGAATTGTAGACGTTTTTTTATTTTATAATATGTTCTAATTTTAGATACAATTTTTATATTTTCTTTATTTAATAAAATTTGTGTTAATATATCTTTTTCCAAATTTTAATATATTACTTAACCATATTAATTATTAATTATTAATTAATAAATAATTATAACAATCAATTAAATAATTTTTTTTTAACAAATTAATAAAATTTTTGCCGACGCAGAATTGCGTCGGTAAAAGATTATTTATATTCTACAAAAATACATTCACTGACGGGTTTTGTCATCGATTAAGTATTTTTTTAAAAATATTTTCTACATATTTTCACCGACGCATTTTGTCGTCGGAAAATATATTGTACGTTTTTAAATTATTTCTTTAATAACTTTTACCGACGCATAAATGGGTAGGTAATTCTTAGATTTTCACCGACGAATAAATGTGTCGGTAAAAGTCAAGAAGATTTCGAATATGGTCATATTTTCACCGACGAAACTTTCGTCGACACAAACCATGCATCGGTAAAATTCACTAATGCGTAGGCGAATGTTACTTTTACCGATAAAATTAAATTTTCGTCGGAAAGTGACATTTAACTACGGTCTTATACTGACGATAATCGCTAACGAGGAATTGTGTCGGTAATTGTCAAATACCTTTCGCCAACAGTTTTATGCTACTTTTTTCGGCGACAAAATGCGTTAGCAAAAGTCATATTTCTTGTAGTGACACCAGATTCATCAAGATGTCCTCAATTTATCAATAATTTGCAATTTGCCAACAACGATTTGAAGAATAATCCAATATGCCAAATAGTTTTTTTTAAAATATTCCTCATGGCAAATTTAATCATCAATACAACATGAACACGTGGAAAAAAAAATGGTACACATAAGTAATCTCTCTTCTTTTTATATTTACATTTCTAAACCATTATTATTTGATACGCGCACATAATCTGTATAATATATGAGACTTGCATATATACAAATTTTTTTTTTTGGAGATAATATTGTACACATTTTCTATTACTAGATATCTCTTCAAAATTATAGATATACAGGTTCGTAATCCTGTAACATCAATCATTGCGAGTCGTAACATAGTCCGATGTGACCATATATATACACTCGTTTAATGTGTAAAGCCTTCATTATTATTATTATTAATATTATTATTATTTGGTGTAAAAAGAAAAAAGAAAAAACATTAACCGTTACTTTCACTTAATGAAATATTTACTAATTAATCACAACCTAGCTTTCCTATAAAAAGAGCCAAACCGCAAGAGAGTGAGAGACCAAACATTGATAATAACACAGTCACAAACTCCTCCTAGTTTCCTCTCTCTTTTTCTTCCACACAGTCCGTACGATTCATCATCATTTTAACTTAATTTTACAAAGAAAAAGAAAAAAAAAATGATCATAGAAGAAGGCGAGGCTCGACTACTAGCATATTCGTCAGCCATGAACGCAAAAACCGTGGGTTCGGGTTCGGGCGGCGAAACCGTGGTTCTAGCTCACGGGTTCGGAGGGGACCAGTCGGTGTGGGACAAAATCGTGCCGTACTTGGCTCGCCACTGCCAGGTGGTGGTCTTTGATTGGGCCTTCTCCGGTGCCGCCGTTAAAGATGACGGCGTTAGCCCCTTCGACCCCGTTAAGTACTCCTCCTACGAGGGTTTCGCTAGCGACTTGATCGGGCTACTTGACGAGCTCAACCTGAAAGCGGTTGTGTTTGTGGGTCACTCCATGTCTGGTATGATTGGTTGCATTGCTTCGGTTAAGAGACCTGATCTTTTTAACAGGCTTGTTCTACTTGGAGCTTCTCCTAGGTACGTACTTCTATATATTATTAATTAATACTATCTATATTATTTAGTTTCGTTAAAACGATATATAGAAGGTGATTTTAAGTTGTTGAACTGGATTTTCTTGTCAGTTATTATCAGAAACCCATATAAGACTTTGCGCTAGAGTTATATTTTTCGTATTTTTGGTTTGGAAATTAATATTTATGTTCCTTTTGTTTAATTAATTTGCTTTTTATGAAATCAACATAGAAATTTTTTTTTCTCTTTGTTTTGCATATTTTCTCTTTAATTTATGTTTTACTGTTCCCGTGGCTGATTAAGTTTAACCTCATTTTATTTATTCGGGAAAAAAAAAGAAGTTTAACCTTATTTAATGATGAGTGAGTTTCTGCCTTCTCGAAGCGCCTAACAGACCTAAGTAGTCCTGGATGTGTATATACTTTGTCGTGTTGTTTTGTGTTTGTTCTTTTGTCCTTTAACTTTATTACCACAACATTCAATAAACATAAATAAATGGTGTTTGGTTTTTTAGTGTTTATGTCTTAGCAGAAAAAAAAAATGGTGTTTGTGTTTAGTTTCTATCTTGTACATGTAGATAATAACAAATTAAGATGCTGCCAACCTATAAATAGGATATTCTAATTCTGACACACACACATATATATATATATATATATATATCACTAAATAACTCATAATTATATAAGTAATCCTCTAATCAAAAGTTTGGTTTTCCTCCACTCAAAAAAAAAAAAAAGAAAAAAAGTTTAGTTTTCCATGTTGTAATGTTAAAATTCCAGCAACTGTACGTTACAAAGCTCAATTAGTTTTCCTTTAGTTCATTTTCTTGATTTGGCCTTTTTGACATTTTATGTTATGTAATAAATTATTAGCTAATTAATTTATTATTGACCTTTTCTATGGGAGTTGATACATTGTGAACTAATTAGGTCATGGTAACTAATTTATTTCACATTAATAAATATATAAATATTTTTTTTTCTTGGCCGAAAACGAACGGCATAATGAAATAGGTACATAAACACGGAAGATTACGAGGGTGGGTTTGAAAAGTCAGAGATCGAACAAATCATATCCAACATCGACTCGAACTACTACAACTGGGCCGCACACTTCGCTACCCTGGTCGTGGACACAGCCGATCCTCCCTCCGTTGACAAGCTCGCCAAAAGCTTGAGTAGAATGAAGCCAGATGTCGCCCTCCCATTGGCTAAGACGGTGTTCTACAGCGACGAGCGAGACGTCCTCGAGAGGGTTACGATCCCATGTACGATAATCCAAACCAGCAGCGATGTAGTCGTCCCCAACTCCGTTGGATTCTACATGCAGAAGAAAATTAAGGGGTCATCAACGGTCGAGATCATAAGTAGCACCAACGGTCATTTCCCTCAGTTGACTGCCCACCTTGAGCTTCTTGATGTTCTTGGAGTTGTAATAGGATTTTATGATCCCTCTTAATTAATAATCTTTGATTAAGAGAGAAAAAACAAATAGTTAAGATGTATTTGTGTCTCAACTCAAGAAAAAGTCTAGCGAGTCAGTGACGTTGCTCTTCTTATAATATTTAAAGGTGTTGCCTTTTTAAGTCACTGTTTGATTTTTTTCTTCTTTTCATTTTTTATTTTCTTAATATAAAGCAAGTATTCCTGCCAATTCGGGCCGGGCCCAACAGGCCGGCCCGCAGCCCGTTAGAGTGGCCCGCGGGCCGGCTTAGCCCGGCTCGGTACTTTTAGGGCCTAGGCCAAGCCCGGTCCTAGGGGTAGGGCAGCCCAGGTTTCGCGGCCCAGCCCAGTCTAATTTTTTTTTTAGGCCCAAATTCGTCTGGGCCTTTTCTCAAAATCTCTCTAATGTTACCGTTGGATTTATATCTTTCTTTTTTTTTTTTTTTAGTTTAAACTATTTTTTTAAATTAAAAAAAAATATTTTCTTACACTATTAATATCCTACACTCTCTACTCTTTTTTGACACTTACAATTTTCAAATACTCTCTTATTTTCTCATTCTTTCTCTCTAAATCTCTAATTATATTCTCAATTTTATCTTTTTCTCTCTTATCTAATTACTATTTACTAATTATTAGTAATTATATTTTATAGTCTCCAAAGTCCAAATACTCCACAACTCATAAAGCTTAATTGAAGGTACGATTTAATTTATTTATCATAATTATCTTTTTAATTTATTTAATTTTTAGTATATTTAGTTGTTTACTATTATTACTAGTATAATAGTTTGTAGTTTGTAGTTACTAGTTAAGTAGTTAGTAACTTAGTAGTTTTACAAGATTTTGTTTTTAATTTCAATTCAATTGTAATTTTTTACAATTAAGATAGTAATTCATTAGTTTGTAGTTTGTAGAGAATTTATTAGAATATTATATTTAAATTTCAATAAATTTTTAATTTTTAGTAGTTTACAATTAAGTTAGTAGTAGAAAATTTATTAAATATATTTTCAATTAATTTATAATTTATAGTTGTTTACAATAAAGTTAGTAGAAACTAGAAAGTTTATTATAATATTAAATTTTTAATTTCAATTAATTTGTAGTAGTTTACAATTAAGTTAGTAGAAGTTTATTAGAATATTATATTTTAAATTTCAATTTATTTATAATTTGTTGTTGTTTACAATTAAGTTGGTAGAATATCTATATTTGTAATTTCGATTTATTTATAGTTGTGTATAATTTTAATATCTATATTTTTAATATAGGATATGGATATGTCAAAAAATATCCCTATTGATTTAGAATTGGATGACGACCAAATTCGCATAACTGAAGAGGGTGACCCAGTCCCCAAAATACAAACTAATCCAAATGCTAGTGGAAGTTGTTTACAATTTCAAAATAGTTGTTCGCCGAGTGCAAGCACTACCTCTAAACGTGTAAGGACAACTTCCAATGTATGGGACCATTTCGATCCAGAATTCAAAGATGAGGCTGATAGTAAGAAAACAAAAATGGCAAGATGTAAATATTGTAAGAAATTATTAACTACTAAACTATCTAGCGGGACCGCTCATTTGAATAGACATAGTGATGCATGTGTCAAAAAACACAAAAAAGACAAGGAGCCCACTTAATCAACTCTTCAACTCAACAAGGATGGTTCGATAAGTTCTTGGAACTATAATTCTTTAGTAACTAGGGAATCTCTAGCACGTTTAATTGCTATAAAAGATTTACTATTAGGTTTTGATGATTGTAATAGCTATGAAGATCATATTAAAAGATTTTATTATCCAAACTTTAAAAGAGTTTCTAGAAATACTACTAAGAGTGATTTGATTAAAGTTTATGAAAATATGCGTAAAGATTTAATATCTGAATTAACTTTATTAAACTTTTGTATTGTATTGACATCTGATATTTGGGGTGGTAGTTCTAAACAAGATTATTGAAGTGTAGTTGCACATTATTTAGATTCTAGATGGATAATACAAAAAAGAATAATTAGTTTTCGAGTCGTTGATAATAAACATACTGCTGAAATTATTAGAGATAGAATTTTAAATATTGTTGAAGAATATGGCATAGCGAATTGCATTATCTCTATCACTTTAGATAATGCTACCGTAAATACAAAGGCCATAAAATTACTTAGCAATTTGGTAAGTTCATACACTGGAGGATTCTTACTGCATCAACGTTGTGTACGTCATATCATCAACCTTATCGTCAAATCAGGTATGGATATTATAAGTGTATATATTGAAAATATTCTATCTGCTATTGCTTATATTCATGCTTCTAATCCACACATTACTGAATTTAAAAGATATTGCATGACTCAAAGATTAAAACTAAGAAAATTCCAAGTTGACATGCCTGTAAGGTGGAATTCCACTTATTTAATGTTGAAAAATGCATTACCATATAAAATTCCAATTACTATGTTTTACAATTCAAAAATAGGTTCATTAGTATTGAAAGATGAAGATTGGTTCATTTGTGAAAAATTTGTACAATTTTTAGATGTTTTTCATGAAGCTACTGTTGCATTATCTGGTATTTATTTTCATACTTCTCCAATTATTTTACGTCATATTTTTTTTATTGCTGAAATGTTTTATAAAGCAAAGATGTGACCCTATATTTGAACCAATTATAACACGTATGTAAGAAGTATTTTTGAAATATTAGTTTCTAATTCCTTTATTATATTCATTTGCTTTTATTTTAGATCCTAAGGATAAATTAAATAGTTTTTATAATTTAATTAGCTACATTTCTACATGTTTTGAGATAGACTATACTACTTAATATACAAATGGTCGTGACAAATTTTTTGAAATGTATAGTATATATGAGACTAAGTTTGACAGTAATAAACAACAATATACTCCTCCACAAAAAACTGAAGAACGGTCAAAAAATAAGTCTTTTTGGAGCATGGTAGGTTCTCGTCCTCAAGGGTGTGGTTGTGGCTCATCATCAACATCATCAAGTTCAAGTTAACTACTACCACCAATAAATCCACAACAATCCTCTGATCTTAGTCAATATATTGAGCTAGACTCTGATATCGAACCCAATGATGAGAACTTCAAAGTTTTGGAATAGTTGCATAAGCGTCAACTAAGATTCTCAGTGCTTTCACAATTAGCTCGTGACATTTTAACAATTCCGGTGTCCACGATTTCTTCAGAGTCTGCTTTTAGTACGACTAAGATGACAATGGATGAGCGGAGGACTTCGTTGGCTCCTAAAATGGTTGAGGTGTTAGCATGTGTTAAAGATTGAGAAAAAGCGGTAGAGCGAAATCAAGACACTATTCGTATTTATAATGAAGAATTGGCCGAAAATTTCAATAACTTGTACATGAATGATGATGATGAGTCATAAACTCATAAAGTCATAATTAATGATATACTAGTGTTTTCAAGTAATAGTTTGAATTGTAATAAATGATTATTAATAAAATCAAATTTCAATATTTCAAATTTATTTGTTTCATTATTTTTCTTAATATCCTATTTAATTATTATTAATTTTTTAACAATAGAAAACATATGTAGTTTATGTTGTCAACTTTTTTAAATTAAAATTTAATTAAAAAGTTTAAATTTAATATGTTTAAAAAAAGTTGTAAAAAAAAAAAAATCAAATAGTAGCAACAAAAAAAAAACGGGTCGAGTACGGGCCGGCCTGACCCGGCCTGATTTTGCCTCGTCAAAAAGCCTAGCGGACCAACGAGCCCGGGTCGGACCATATTTTATTTTGACTGGGCCGACGGGCCGGCCAGCCCGGCCTAGTCACCCGCTAAAGCCCGTGATGGGCGGGCCGGGCCGGGCCGACCCGCCCATTTTGCCACCTCTAGCAAGAAAGCAAGTGTGCAACTTTGTTTTAATTGCTTGTCTATATAAATTTAAGTTAGGATTTGCCCCATTTTGTACGAAAGAAATTTGTATTTTTATGTTTTTTCTTTTTTTTTTTTTTTTGCTTTTTCTTTTAGAATTAAAAACAAAAAGGCACCCCTTTATAGCCTTAACATTGTACGTGCGACTTAATTAGGAGATTAAGGAGCGATTAACGCCTATTTGAACATTGGCTTGCCTGTTCATGCTTATGAATATATGATTCAGATTGGAGTACATGTTAGTTAATACTTTATCATACCTTGATGAATTAGTTTATGTTCATAAGTCAGTAATCAATTGTTATTGGAATGTCTAGAAAAAAAAAAAAACTGTTATTAGAATGAAAATTAGGAAAGTGATTTTTTTTTTTCATTCATTCATGTATTTTTTTTTGTATTATTCATTCATGTATTCAATTAAAAATTTGGAACACAAATTTTGATAAAATTTTCACATTATTGAGAAAATTGAAAATAAAAAAAATGTAATTTATGAATATCATAATTTTTTTTATTCATTTTCATTACTTTCTATGCCATTAGTGTAAAACCCCTTATTTTTTGTAAGGGTATTTTGGTCATTTGACCATTATTTAAAATAAAATTATATAAATGGAAAATTCAAATTATTAATTTAAATGAAACAAAAGAATGAAATTTGGGACTATTTTGTAGTTCTTAAGGATTAAATTGAAAAGAATTTAAAAATTTTGGATTAAAGTATAATTTTGCAAAAATTTGGCAGCCCATTAAATGGGTGCCACATTTCCCAGCACTCCCTCTTTCTCTTAGCTCTTTCCCGATCTCTCTCTCTCTCTCTATCTCTCTCTCTCTCTCTCTCTCTCTCTCTCTATATCTCACGATTTTCTGGTTGAAACTGTGTGAGATTTTCTGGTTGAAACTGTGACTGAAATTTCGATGCCGGCGCCAATTCCGCCGTCCATTCGCAGTGAAACTAGTCCTGTTCAACTCGTCTCATCACGAGGTATGTATATCTTGACTCAATATTACATGGATTGAATTTTGCCATTTTTTGTCAATTTTGAGCTATTTTAGTTTCGTATTTATATTTTTCAATCCGACCGTTAGATCGTAAAATAAACCTCATATTTGTGATCTACTCTGGAAAACAAAAATTTTGATATATATATATATTGCCTATATTTGGTGACAGGCACAAAAAAATCTAAATCTAACGGCTCAAATTTCCTCGTTTTGCATGTCGTGGGGCCGAGTTCGACTTGAGGCCGAATCGGTCAAATAATATGTCTAACCTATGGTTTTTGGGTGTTCTAAATTCAGTGGTGAAGTCTTATGATCTGAAACTCCAATTATAAATCGAATTTTTAAACCTATCGTTCAAAAAGTTCGAAGACGACACCCGACTTTCTAAACGATACCAAACTTTCTCTATAACTCAGTAATGCTATTTTGACACTCGATTGAGGTAGATATTCGATTACTTGATTCAAAAATTAATTTAATTTATGAATTTTACATATTTTTAATAAATATAGAATTTTATGAAATAATTTATAAAAATTGTGTTTATGTCCATTTTTGACATGATTTGAGATATAAACAGTGTGGGAGGTACGTCTCATTAGTTAGCGTTTCATATATTCTATTTTGGATTATTTTATGCAGGCAACTAGATTTTTGTGTTTTGAAAAAAAAAATAGCTATTATAATGCTGAAATTTTTAGAAAATCTAAAATGGTTTGAGAACTCAGTTTTGAGTACTAAAAGTGATTTAATTAAAGAATACTGCATGGTTATTTTGAGATTTTGTAGAAATGGTGCATATCCTTATTCTGTCATTTATATAGCATTTGCATACACTCACATACTTATGCAGCCGTCAGACTTACGATGCCCACATAGGGTGATCAGACTTACGACACCTCTTTAGGTGACTCGGACTTACGAGTGATCCACTAGGATACTTCGGACATCATGGTTGCATACATGTTTATATGTTTGCTTGAATAGAGATATACTAGTTTTGATGGATGTTTTACAATGGTTTGGAATGTTTGAACCGTTGGACTATGATTTTCACTTGAGTTTTGTGAACTGTTTTGAATGGAATACTAACCATGCAACTTACGGCATCTCTTTAGGTGGCTCGGACTTACGAGTGATCCACTAGGACACTTCGGACATCATGGTTGCATATATGTTTATATGTTGGCTTGAATAGAGATGTACTGATTTTGATGGATATTTTACAATGGTTTGGAATGTCTGAACCGTTGGACTATGATTTTCACTTGAGTTTTGTAAACTGTTTTGAATAGAATACTAACCATGCAAGACCTTCAACGTGAATATATTTTCTTACATATAAAAACTTGAAATCGATTCTCTACTGAGTATTCATATGCTCACCCCACCTTATTTACTCTCGCTTTCAGGTGTTGATTTATTTTAAGAAAATTGTCTTGGTGACTTGTCAAGGTTGTTTGGCATATATATGTCGTTTCCCACATCTTTATTGGTTGGTTCCTATTCTATATCATTCATTTCATTTTTATATCAAATATATATTTAGTCAATTGTGGTGTATTTATTAAATAGATGTATGAAGATAAATTTTGCTATTAAATTGAGTACTTAGAAATACAAATGATTTTATGTAAACTATTCGAACATTGGACTTAAGGTTTAATTACTCATTTTTCTATAATTTATAAATTTATAAATGTTTCTAAACTAATTAATTAGATTTTAACCAAAATTTAAATGAAGGATTTACTTGGAAAATTAATTTTAAAATTAATGTTTCTTGAATATAAAATTTGGTTACTTTTGAGGACTAAATCTAAAAATTCTAAGTACTAAATTTTCTAGAATTTTGGAAAATTATAATTTACTACTGTTTCAATATAAAATTTCTAAAAATTACGGCCTTGGATTTTTGATCGTGACAATTAGGCTATGTTTGGTAGGAGGGAGGGGGAGTAGGAATGATAGAGAGTTTAGACAGAATAGAGAATGTGAACAAGGGAGAGGAGAGTGAAAATCTCTTAAATTGTTTAGTAAAAAAGATGCAGAGCAAGAATGATGAAGAGTATTTACTTATTAAATTACTATATTATTCATTTTTAAAAGTAATGATTTTATATGGAAAATTTGACAATTTATACTTTTTTTCCTTTTATTTTTCTCCAACCCTTCCAATTTGGAAGGATTAATTTTGCTGGATTCAGAGGGCCCCTTACTCCTCCACTTCTCCTCTCCCTCCTATTAAATAGTGGATTGTAAGTCTCCCTCTATCCTTCTCCATCCCTTTAAAAATCCTCTCTACTAAACATAGTATTAAGCTTTGCGATACTTTTCATAACAAAATATGACTTATGTGTCATGTGTGTAATGGTTTTAAAACGATTTTCGTAGCAGATGATTGGTTTAGGAACTTTCAAAAAAAATTTCAAAATAATTGACTATATGAGTGCATAATATTAATTCATAGCAAATAGTAAATATACGAAGATAATAAATCTAATATCTTTTATAGCATCACCGAATTCTAACTATTCTGTTTTCTAAACTACGATATTCCAATCCAAGTCTCAAGCACAACTAGATGAACATATGAGCGTTAGATATAATTTTGTAAACTCACACTTTTGGCACTTACAATATTCTCAACACATGAGATTGCAAGAGTTTGTACTACAGAGAATAGGAAGACTCTCCTTTTTTTCTCTCTAGATTATGGAGGTTCTATAGAAAAAATAATGCATAGTGTAGTTTTTCTAGAGTTTCACCTTATTATATATATATATATATATAT